>JARKHS020035351.1:0-23282 GCA_030143305.2 Amblyomma americanum | reverse complement strand
ACATATATTAGAATGTACAAGAAAAAGAAAAAAGAATAAAAGTGTCCAGCCCGCACAAGGAATGACAACGCACGCGTTGTGTTATCATTCTTTTCGTCGTCCTTGCTTGTTGCACTGCTTTGCCTCATCTCACCCGCTGCGCCATCTGCAGCTCAGATTGCTGGCGATATTTTTCCGTGCAGATCCGCACGGCACACGGCAACAGTTGACGCGGGCCACAGCTGACTTTCTGCTGTTCCAAAAAACAAAACAAACGAAAACCAAGAACGTAGCTGCCACGTGCACCTGCAGTGACGACTGGTGTCCCGGACTAAGGATACCGACTGTATAGGGTATCTTCTGACCCACAAACTCTCTTTCTGAGTATTAAAAAGTTTTTCACCACCACCGCCACCACCACCACCACCACCACGTTTTTCACCCAGCTTGTTTCTAATAGATAGTTATGTTTGAAGAGCCGCAAATCTTCCTCACAGCTGTTAGTGCGAAAACGCCTTTCGCCTCCACAGGTGCAAGGAAGAGAGAGTGGTAGTTCAACTAAACTCTCGTGCCGCAGAGAGCGGCGCGCATTTAAGAATCGCGTTACGGAAGTCTTTGTAGAAAAAAGAGGAATCGAAATTGGACCGTCCCTGTAATGCCCTCAGTGTTAACAATCTCGATACGAAGAGAAAGATAACGAAGCCGGATGGAGGGCTTTGCCCTGCAAGGGTGCCAACAGTGTTGTCGGTGATAATAGTGGCGACAATGATTTTGATGCCTGCTTCTTCTTTTTCTCTTTTTCTTTTGCAGGCGGACTAAATGGCGGCCATCGTTAGGCGTGGTGATAACGCTATCAGGGCGGCTTCTCGGAACTACCACCCCCGGCAGCTAGGTATCGTGTCTTTTCCCCAGTTCGCTTGCTTTTTATGGAACGCTGAGTTCAAATGACGATATCGGAGCAGAGCGAGGTTTACTAGGCGCGTTTAGGACATCCGCCTCCAGAGTAGGGAACGAGGGTTCTGCGAGCTGGCGACGAAAGTGACCTGCGGCCATTATGAAGAACAAGTACAGAGGCAGGCGCCTGCCTCTCTCCCGTCTCTTTTTGCGGCACTTGTTTTTCATAAGGTCCTACCAACTGGCCTGCAAATATACCTTCCTAGGTGACCTACGGTGCCTCCGCGCAGTATCACCGGTGTGCTGCGCACCAAAAACGGCGTAAGAAGGTTTTGCATGCCGGTCAAGTCCGTACCTTTACACTTGCCGATGCTTATACGAAGGCCGCACGTGTGATACAATCTAAGGCACGCGAGTGACAGACATAGCTGATAATAGAAGTTGCGCAGCCAGGCGTACCCCACCAGAAGAAAACATCTGACATCACAATTGGACAGGGGTCGCAATATGTGTGCTGGACGATTGTCTTCTCAATATTTATTTGGGCAAAAAGCGCCGTACTACGTTCCTGGCATGGACCAGGTGCCCATTTTCTTCTATACAGTCGGATACAACTCAAGAACAAAGCGGCATATGTCCCTCAAAGGAGCCCCTGCAGCAAATGGCGACGACCGGTTGTGCCCCTTGACTGATTCCCTTGGACCTGCTAGTGTGAAATCGCAGCGGGTTGCAGATGAAAGGGGAATGACGACAGCTTAATCGGATTAACCGTGGCGTAATGTAAACCGGCAGACGCCATTGGCTGGAGGGAGTTGTTTAAGCGCGATCTGCAGCTTCGTTCTTGAGTTGTATTCGAGTGTAGTCTACAGCCTTTGTGAAAAATGTTGACCTCATCGAGTTTACTTTTCGACAAGGCTTTCATTTGAGCCAGTTGGTTGTAGCTTGACATGGTTTACGCAAAAAGCGTACAGGCGCTAAAAGACGAAGACAAGCACACTCAAGACAGGACAGGCGCCTGTCCTGACTTGAGTGTGCTTGTCTTCGTCTTTTAGCACCTGCACACTTTTTGCGTAAACCATGTCAAGTTACTTTTCGACCACGCGTTGTGGCTGTTTTGAATCACTCCAAGAGGAGGGCAACTCTCTCCCTTCTGTTCGGAACTTAGCGCTTGAAGGGGTGATGGCGAGCCTCACTGCATAGCTTAGAAGCGAACTCTTCGGCCCGCATATTTTTGACAAAGGCCGTACCCATGAGTTCAGAATGAATGTAAAACATTAGTGCACAAGATGATGAGGTGGAATGTGGCTCTGCATAGCACCGTTCAAGTTTTGTCCCGTTAAGCATCACGAAATGAAAAGCGAGCAGTAGTCGAGCTACTTAGGAAATGTTTTGGAGGGCACTGTTCTTGTGGGGCAATGTTACGAGGTGAAATTGTTTTTATGCGGAAATGAGGCATCCTAATCCTTGCATGCCACATTAATATCAGAACATTTTCGCATTCGCACATCGAACCAACGCTACCGCGTCGGCACTGCTTGCCTGAATAAGAGTCCTGGACTAGGCGCTCCTGGTTAACAACAGAGACCACCGACGCCTTTAATAGACGGGCACAATGCGTATGAATATGGCCGCACGTAACGTAAACTGTTCACATGGCATCCGAGCTGGGAGCACAGGTTGTTCATATATGGCCCATGTCAGCTAATTAGGAGAATAGAGAGATGAAGAACAGAAAGAAGTAGCAGACGAATAAGATAGCCTCGAAAGAATGCAGAGATTTCAGCGGGGAGTGTATTTAATGGGGGGTATGCATTTTTGCAGCAGTTAAACTCCACGTTTCGAATTTGTATCTGCAAATTTATTTTTGTTACGAGGGACCGGAGGAGCAGTAGCTGAGGAAAATATTGTAAGAGGTATCTGATCTCCTCCTAGCACGATGTCCCCTCCTGGAGGGGACATCGTGCTAGAAAAACTAGCCACCCTGTATACGCAATGCCTTATGACCTCGACTGTACCAGAAGCTTGGAAGAATGCAAACATTATCTTAATTCATAAGAAGGGAGACGCCAAGGACTTGAAAAATTACAGGCCGATCAGCTTACTATCCGTTGCCTACAAAGTATTTACTAAGGTAATCGCTAATAGAGTCAGGGCAACGTTAGACTTTAATCAACCAAATGATCAGGCAGGCTTTCGTAAAGGATATTCCACAATAGATCATATTCACACTATCAATCAGGTGATAGAGAAATGCGCAGAATATAACCAACCTCTATATATAGCTTTCATTGATTACGAGAAAGCATTCGACTCAGTGGAAACCTCAGCAGTCATACAGGCATTGCGTAATCAGGGGGTAGAAGAGCCTTATGTCAAAATACTGGAAGATATATATAGCAACTGCACAGCTACTATAGTCCTCCATAAAGTCAGCAATAAAATTCCAATAAGGAAGGGCGTCAGGCAAGGAGACACGATCTCGCCAATGCTGTTCACCGCATGTTTGCAGGAGGTATTTCGAGGCCTGAATTGGGAACAGTTGGGAATAAGAATAAATGGAGAATACCTAAATAATCTGAGATTTGCTGATGACATTGCCTTGCTGAGTCACTCAGGAGGTGAACTGCAAATCATGATCAACGAGTTAGACAGGCAGAGCAGATCGATGGGTCTAAAAATTAACATGCAGAAAACCAAGGTAATGTTCAACAGCCTAGCAAGGGAACAACAATTCACAATTGGCAGCGAGAGCCTAGAAATTGTGCCGGAATACGTCTACTTAGGGCAGGTAGTGACAGCTGATCCGGATCATGAGAGGGAGATAACTAGAAGGATAAGAATGGGGTGGAGCGCATATGGCAAATTCTCGCAGATCATGAGTGGCAGTTTACCAATTTCCCTCAAGAGGAAAGTGTACAACAGCATAATCTTACCGGTACTCACCTACGGGGCAGAAACGTGGAGGCTAACGAAAAGAGTTCAGCTTAAGTTAAGGACAACGCAGCGAGCCATGGAAAGAAAAATGATAGGTGTAACGTTAAGAGATCGGAAGCGGGCAGAGTGGGTGAGGGAACAAACACGGGTTAATGACATCCTAGTCGAAATCAAGAGAAAGAAATGGGCTTGGGCAGGGCATGTAATGCGAAGGCAAGATAACCGCTGGTCTTTAAGGGTAAAGGCGCGCTCACACTGGCGGGAAGCTTCCCGCGCCGGCACAGCGTCAACGTCGACGCTGCCTCGCAGCTCCTCGGAATGACGCTCACACTACGCGCGTTTTCTCGCTGCGGTTGTCTTGGAATGTGGAGAGAGGAGGCGCTGAGGGAGGACCCGAACGAGCAGAAAGAGAAGGGGATAGTCACGTGACACTAGAGAAGACTGGAAAGCGCACCCTGCTAGCTCCCCTCCCGTCGCCCTGGCAAAGCAGCCGCCGAGTGCCCCGGCCGGCCGGGGCCGGCCGGCCGGACGCGCGCAGCCTCCGCCGCCGCCGAAGGGGTCACTGAGCTGGGACCGACGTCACGGTTCACGGTCGGCGCCCATTGGCTGTCCTTAATCACCGGCACGGGAAAAATAGGTACCGAACCCATCGCTCCGCGGGACGGGAGAGCAGGCTGTCCGCGGGAGAAAAACCGGCTTGGGCGGGAAGCGGCACGCGGGAAACGCCCGGCGTTGCGCGTTTTCCCGCTAATGTGAGCGCCCCTTAACGGAGTGGGTTCCAAGAGAAAGTAAGCGTAGCAGGGGGCGGCAGAAGGTTAGATGGGCGGAGGAGATTAAGAAGTTTGCAGGCAAAGGGTGGATGCAGCTGGCAAAGGATAGGGTTAATTGGAGAGACATGGGAGAGGCCTTTGCCGTGCAGTGGGTGTAGTAAGGCTGATGATGATGATGATGATGATGATCTGATCTGTGTTTCAACGTCATCACCACAACTCATCACCGGTTGTAGTGAAACGCAAAACCGGGGTCGGTGAAGAACGTTTTAGTGATAATATCTCCAGATATTTTAATCAAGATTTCCTGAGGGTTTCACTGAGGCGAGCTCACTTTATTCGGTCATCCCTTCCGAGCCTCCAACGTTCCTTTTTCAACTGAACGCGTACTGGAGCCAGTGCTTTTCTGATCTTTCTTTTTCATCCTTTCCTAAGTTTATGATGGTTCACAGACCGACAAGCCCAAACAGCCACTTTAGTTCCTCGCTTTGTTTCTCTCGCGGTTTCTACTGAAGGAATGAGCCTGAGCTCTCTCGCCGGTGGAACCCGATGCAATGCGAGAGGAGGGGGCTCGAAGCTGAAGCACATCCGCTGGTTCGTCACCGATGCGACCCTCATCGCATCCACGTTCGGGTTGCTATTTATCGAGGTGAGCTGTGCAGCCTGCATGTTATTTTGTTTCAGCAAGAGTCAACGCAAGTTATTGTGGCGCTGGTGCCAATTTCTTGTTCAAGCATTGTCGTTCAGGTGCATACGCACCTACACGTGATGCACTGTTCAGTACCTCGGTATCGTTATTAGCTATCCCTTTACAGCCTCATGAGAAAAGTCGTGAAAGCTTACATGTTAGTTATCCTGATAACAGCGCTCTGAATATCGATGCCGTGGAAGTAATTTATCCAGATATGAGAAGTAAGTTGATGGTAACGTTAAGAGACACGATGAGAGAAAACTTAGTTGGGGAATCTGCGCTAGTTTAATGACACCATGACTGAAATCATAAAGAGTAAAAGGGTTTGGTAGGGCATGCAATGCGAAGGCAAGATAATCGATCGTATTTGATGGTAATGTAGTGGAATCATTTAGTTTGTGCAAACGAAGTAGAAGGCTGTGTAGAAGAATCTGGTTAGAGAAGGCTAGGAAGTTTCCGGCTATACAGTCGCCTCAGCTGGCGTAGGGGTGGGTCGGTTGCGTTTCTATGGGGACACCCCTTTTTCATGCAGTGGATGTAAGTGGTCCGATGATGATGTGTCATATAGGCTTAAGCCTCTTTGATACCAAAACTGGCAACAGCGTAATGCGCTAATGGCGCCAGCGTACTGACATATGGATTGTATGCGCCAACTGAACCAACTTATTGACGTTTATCGCGTTGGAATTCGGTTGCTCAGCAAGTTTTTTTTGTGTGTTTGTCCCCATAATCATTACCACTTTTGTTAACTGCAAACCAGCATTTAGCATCTCGGGGCGAATCCACATTCTGCGTGGCGCGCATGTGCGCGAATTAGTCTGTCTTTCGGCCAGTTTACCAGTTAACTTTTTTATGTGCTTTAAGGTCCCGAAACCGCACATAAGGGACGCCGTAGTGGAGTGATGCGGACTGAGTTCAACCACGTGTTCATGCATTGATGAAATTGATGTGTTCATTTTGCACATGAAGGGAGCTGGTAGTGGTTCATGATATGGGTATTCTGCAGCGCTCTTGAATCCTTAACCCCTGGTGGAGGAAGCGGGTGCAGCTTTTTCCATCCTCCAGCGTTTCAACACGCGAAGACCCCCAATGTGAGCCATACAAGAGAGTTAGAGGTCGTCTATGAGAACGTGTTCTCACAGCACGGTCTACTCTGACAAAGACTGCGCTTCTGGACAGGACGCATTTTCCGACGCTTAAGTTGTGCTCGGTGGCGGACGTAGTTTTTTGTGCCAACAGCCATTGTCCTTCTTTCACCTGGTATTGGGCACACAGGACGCGAAGCACTTGTTCTGCATCCTGCTGATGACGTGCCTGTGGATCCTGGACACCCTGCCCCTGGCGGTGACAGCCTCGCTGCCGCTGGTGGTGCAACCTCTTCTCGGCATCGCCGACTGCCACCAGGTGGCTGCCTGGTTCATGAGCGTGAGTGCTGGCTGACATGGAGGGGCTCACTCGTGCAGTGATTTCAAAGAGCCTAAGCGGGTACAGCAGTTCTGAACAAACCGTACACATTTGCGGACCTTTGCCCTGGTGTCGAAGTGATGGGAACGGCAGAGACCACCGGCACGAGCGCACAAGGCTGCTGTATATTCTATAGGCAAAAGATTACACATGTTACCTTTGGCAATGTATTTGACCGTCTGATACTCACGTTGTCCAGAAGCATGTCAATGACAAAAATTGAACGTCCAGCAACAGCAAGGACATGAAAACCAACTCACTTCAGCGATTCCGCGTCGCTGTGTAATACAGCGATTCGTTCCCGAATCGTTCCCGTTTTTGAATTTTTCGACCTTCGCCATTGGCTAAAACGTCTCCACGCTTTTGGCTTCAGCCAGTAACCAAGAGCGAAAGTGGGGCGTGGCGTCACTTCAGCAAATTAGAAAGGGCAGGGGATTAAAAATTCGCATTTAATCTTCTTGGGAATCGTCATATTATACCACCCCTGAAGTACTTGGCACTGCGGGAGTGTGCTGCTGCGTTGACTTTATATTATGTTACACAAGAATTTGCCTCGGTACGCTGGAAAGCTTTGTGTTGCCAAAAATTGTTGCTGCCTTTTAGCAAGCCTGGTACTAGGAGAGAAACATTGGGCACCTAATGGTCATTGTATCCAGTGAATAAAAATAGAATACTGAAAGGGCAGACGAGTTTCCCAGAAACCCATGACGACTTCTGAATGGATTAAGCGAGTGGATAAAGCGAGAGCCTGACGTGCTCTTGGCCCTAATAGGCACTGGTGGTTACTGCTTACACCAAAAAGCACTAACTTGTAGTGAAGCGCACAGACATGTGAAATGAGAAAGTCACAGTCGCACCATCACAGACATGCGCGTTCTTTTCTGGGGACAGTAAAGGGAGACTACTTTTTCAGGAATTTATAGTTGAGATATTTGTTTCAGCACTGCATTGAAAAATTGCTTCCGATTTTCGCATGCAAGACGACGTCATCTTTGTCGTCCAAGCCGAACCTGACGCTAATTCCTAAAATCCTTCAGCAATGATTCGTAATAATTCCTTGCGAGCAGCTGTAGAGGAGATTTTGATATTTATTTTTATTACTGGCAAACGTGGTACAAATCAGGCTGTAAAAGCAGACGAGAATGGCTTAACAGCTCTGTCTGTAGAAGCCGCTAAGGAAGCCGATCCTCAAACTAGGACGTGGTTGACAACGCGCTATAGTCTGATACAAATAAAGAATGAAGCGACAGATACTCTTCAAAGGAAAACCCGCAGCCATTGGCGTTCACCGACTTTAATGACGCCGCGGATAATTTGTTTAAGCCGTGGTTAAGCCTCTTTCATCTGCCACCCCTTTCGATGCCACGCTAGCAGATACAAAGTTGTTAATATCGACGACTTGAGAATAGGTCGATGCCACTGACTGGAGTGCCTCTTTTGAGAGGCATTTCCCGCTTCTTTCTTGAGTTGCATCCGACTATTAGCACCTATAGTTGTCTTCTTTGCGTATACTTTGTTGGTTACCTGAACAGCTGACCCACTATGCTCCCCTCACAAGTAGTTTGCAGCCCTGTAGAACCTGGGGCGATTATAGCAGATGAGAACGGCGCGCGCTGCATAAATGTATTTGCCCGCGCCCGCTCTCCCGCGACTGGTGACTTAATAACTAGGAAGCAAAGTGCACCAGCGTGCAACTGCTGCAACCAGGACGCTCGGCAGACGCCATGTTTGCGAATGGCGGCAGCACTACTTCGCAGCTGGCCCCCCCCGCAGTGCTGGGTTCGTGCGGTCTTTCTCTGCTTATTTAAGCAGTCATTGAAACGTCCGCTGCACTTAAAAAAATCACAGCTATCTTTTCAAGTACTTTTACAATTGTTTGAAAAATGGTTGAAAGCTGTTCGTTGAGGGACTATTTGTTGCGTTCCTTTAGCCCTGATTATATGAAAGAACTGTATGTTCTACAATGCTGCAAACTACTTGTGAGATGGAGTACACCTCCGGCATACCACAGACTTGAGCTCGCAATGAGTTTGAAGCCTTCCAAGGGGAAATATAAACATTGAACTGCTACTTTCGTACTCGCGGACGATGCTTCTGGTGGAGCGGTCCCTTCCCAAGGGGGACCACTGTGAACGAATCTGGTTCGATCTTTGCAATCTGGGTGGCCTAGTTGGGTGCAACAAACAGACCCCGTAAGCATAAGCATTCCGAAGCTTCAAGAAAGTGCTTCGCACGGTCGCCCTGACTCGGGCCTTCTCGGCGCATTCTTTTCAGCCCCGGTTCTTGTGGCTTGTGTGCCTTCACCTGGCCAGCAGCGTCGTAGACACCTCTGCGCTGACGCTGATGGCTGCCGCACGTGTCGTCGAGCTGTTCGGCGGCAGCTTTCGGAGTCTGCTCACTGTCATCGTGCTCTTCACCTTCGAGGTACGAGGTGTTGCTACCCTCGCCCTGAGTAGTCCAGACGCAATGGTTCGCAGCGCAACTGGGTTTTCATGGGTGACAAACATTGAAACTTTGGGGAGCACCTATAAAGACGCGGTAAGCTCATGGATGTGCCGATATGTTCAAAGACGTCTTAAGGTGTACTGGGTTCGTTGCTGGGGTCGACTTTAAGGCATGTAGACACTAGAGCTGTTCAAAGACGTCTTAAGGTGTACTGGGGGTTCGTTGCTGGGGTCGACTTTAAGGCATGTAGACACTAGAGCTGTTCAAAGACGTCTTAAGGTGTGTTGGGGGTTCGTTGCTGGGGTCGACTTCAAGACATGTAGACACTAGAGCTGCTTTCTACAGCGCTTAGTAGGGGTCTGAAAGCGGCGTCAGGGTTGGGGTGCATGTAGATACGCGGCTATTATAAATTAGAGTAACCTGGCTGTTCGATCCTGCAAGAACTGCATTGCACTCTGGACTGCAGTAAGCGCTGAGATTTTCTGGATTTTTTTATAGATTGACAATTGTTGGTTGACGCCAGGGGTGCACCGTATAAAGCTTCAAGAGTGTTTAGTTCGGACATGGTTATCGACAGACGGACACATGCTTGCCCACGCATACTGGAACTGCCAAAGAGTCAATACTCCGCGACCTCACTCATTTTCCCGCACATGCCCACGTGAACATCAGGTCTCCCGCCTGAGAAAAACCACCTCTTTCGGTATTCACCTTCAGTGTTTCCTCACCGCTGTTGAGCTGTGCCCCTAATAATCTACAGTGAAGAGTACGGACCGAGTAGTTTCAAGAAACTTTCTCTCTCTCTTTCTCTCTTCGCGAGTTTGTCCTAGTACGGCCTGGCCGGAAATGTGGTTCCTGGCAACCTTTCGAGCTATAGCGGTTTGCGCGGTTATGCTACAATGGTGTGTCAACGGGAATAAGGAGACCAGTTCTTACTTGGTTAGCACAATGTGCTCAGAAAACTCACGCGACACTTAATTAGTACAAGATTTTTCAAACTTGCTCCTGGAAGGCACTAGCATATTTTTCATTGCAATGTTAATATCATGTTTATGTATTATATTTACTCTACACAAAAAAAAGATGGCGGGGTTTATGGGCCAGGTTCGCAGAGGAGTTCGTACTGTTCTACACGCAATACCACATAACGTGAGCCTCCATAATCACTGAGCAGCATTGATGTTGAACTTCTTGAGGTTATTCCAGTGTTATGAAGTGCCCAGTCTTTCGCCAAGCCCTAGGTTATTGTCGCTGATTTGTACCTACTGCAAACAGTTCATGTTATGCTGCAGTAGTGGCTTTTGTTAGCGTGAAGCTATACTTACAAGCTGAACGGAAGCAGCATTCAAAGACCATCGACAGAGGACGCGTCACACAATTATTAATTTGCCGCCGTGGTGCCTGAGTGGTTATGGTGCTCGGCTGCTGACCCGAAAAACGCGGGTTCGATCCCGGCAACGGCGGTCACATTACGATGGAGGCGAAATTCTTGAGGCCCGTGTACTGTGTGATGCCAGTGCACGTTAAAGAAGCCGAGGTGGTCGAAATTATTCAGAGCCTTCAGCCATGGCGTCCCTCATAGCCCGAGCCACTTTGGTGTGTTAAACCCAATTAAACTAAACAATTAGTAATTCATTTGGCGCATTAATGCGCGCTGACATTGCTGACTGCGCTTCAACTTGAGTATAGCGTCCATTAGTAGTGGGGGAATTGTACACAACGTTGCGGGGCTCATGTGTGCACATTATGCATTGAACAGTCACCCTAAATATCTTCGGTTAGCATTGACGTCATTGTGCTTGTCATTATCATCATAATTCTAGTAATTTTTCCCCCTCCCGCACTTAATTTTTACTCTCGTTACTAAAAACGTATTGCTGATTGGACCAGCATGCCCCTCAAGGTATGTACATCCCTCAAGGTCACTATCTTTCTTACGTTAAGGAACACTAAGGAAAAAGACAAGTTGGCCTGTATCAATGACGTACCCCTTTCCAATAAGAAATAGAAAACACTAAACGCAAACTCAGCATTTATAAGCAAGAAAATAGCAAGCAATTAAGTACAGGTTCGCGATCAGAGAATGAATTTGCAAGCAAAATTGATGCATCGACACTGATTTCACTTTGCGAATCTCAGAGGCTACGCTACGCTGCCGTTCACTTCAAAATGGTGGCATCCCTTTATTTTCGGTAAGAACATCACGAATGAATCGACAAGCGGGACAATTTTTAAATACAATTTTCTCTGGGATAAATAATGTCTTTTGCTGTCAGACAAACGTCAACATTGCCAGAAAAATACAGAGAATCAATTTTTACTGAGAAAAATGATTAGATGAAATTGTCCTCAGTGTCCATTTAATTAAACTTAATGTTTCCCTCCTCCGTGGCTAGTGGCGCTGACGTCGAATTTTGGTGGTATCTGCAGAGAACAGTGAATAATTTAGACATTCAGTACTTAAGATGCTAGATAAAAGCGGCCTAGGACTATCCGACGCACATCAATCTCTAAGATGAAAACGCTGAAACCACTCAACAGAGCTTCGTGTCCGTCTTAGTTGCAGCGCCGCAGCGTTAAGGCTTCCATTCTCCAGAAAATACGGTGTCGGCGTTTAGCGAAAAAGCAGGTGGCCCACCTGCGAGCTAGGTCACGTGACAGGTTGGCAGGTTTTCATCAGGTGTCATCCCAACCTTCCCGCTGTGGCAGGTGGCAGCCTGTCCACCGAAATGTGAGCAAACTGCCCACCGTGGTAGGTGGCAGTTTAATGATCGGTCGCCAGTGGTTGCTCAGGGTGAGCAACTAGGTCCCATAAGCCCTACCAGTGGCTGTTCTTGAAACAGCCGCCTGCCGGGGCAGTGGTGCATCGCTCAACCACTAAACCATTGTGCCAGGAGTAGTATGAGGACTTCCCTCGATATATGAAGTGATACGCAAAGAGGACGCCAGGACGCTGAAGGGACGCATTAACGCTATCGTGTCATACTCTTCACTCGGAGCTTAAGTGTTCCCTCAAGTTTTTATTGAAGCGCTAGCTGCTTTGAAGTTTTGTTTAGTTAGGACAAGTGGCCAGATTGTTTGCCTAGCGCAGAGAAACAGAGCACATGAAAGGTATTCACGCGCACGAGTCTAGACGCATCTAGATGCACGTCTGGTAGAAAGCATAGAAAAACTGGCAGTGGCTTAGCTCGGCTATGCCAGGATATACGTAGCGAGAGATACGTCTCCCTGGCTGAGCTTGTTTTTCGGAAACTCGAATGGTGTGATCAGTCACACGTTGGGCCTTCACATCTTCTGTTGGTTCCCGTTGACTGACGCCTTACATAGGCTCCATCTGGGCGGCTATGTGCCGTCTATTACGCTCGGCAGTCTGGCATCTCCGTCTGGCAAGGCGTCCCTCTCTCTGTTCGTGCGTCTCCGCTGCTCTCTTCGCCTCCTGACACTCATTTTCTCTATGTTGAGTAGCCAACTGCCAAGTGACAACCTCAGGATCGGAGGAGTTATTCTTTTCTTGTCTATACCGCCGTTTAGCATCGGCTGGACTCTCCCTCTCTGCATGCATGTCAAACGTTAAATACAGACGCCTATAGGCTCCATGCGCTGCAGTTTGGCGCGCGAGTGGCGCCACCTGGTAAACATGGGGTGGCGAAAGGCGGACGCAGCCAACGCAGCTCTCTGGCTGCAGTGAGGGAGGCGAGAGAGGTGTTTCGTCCGAAAGCGAAAGCAAACTTGGATAATTATGGGGGCTCAACCTACTGCTGTGTTTACCAATGTAATAACAGCTATAAAAATACTGCAGTCAAGGTACCGAATATATTTTGACGCTTTCCTTGGACATCGTGCATGCTGGATCATGCACAGAGGGTCTACTGGAAAAGAGTGCACTGTGTAAATAAATTCATGAGTGTGAACTGGGGAAAGGTGTAGTGTAGGCGTGAACCGCCCTTGAAGACCGTGAACCATGACAGCAAACGCATGGAACGAAACCCAGTTTATTCAGTGACGCACGCACATATATATGCACACAACTGTAGCCCTCTGGCGGTGTTCACATTGAAAAGGAAACAAGAACTAACTATACAACATATTCCCTCCCTTTGTGTTAAGGTTAGTGAATTAGTGGATTAGTACGTATTGCCACATCTCAAAGGATTTACTAATAACAAATGCACATGTACATGTAAACCATTGCAGTTTGACAAAAATGATCACAACACAGTCCATTCATGCACTCTTCACCTAGAGTTCACACTAGCCTACATGTAGCCATATCGGTCAGGCGGTCGTCTCTTGCGAGGTGGCAGCACACGGCGCGGAGGGTCCGGCGTTGGAAGCAACGCCTCTGTTGTGTCTTGAGGTGGGTCCGGAGTGTAAAGAACTGGTCCGAGCAATCGTGGGGCGTCAGAAGACGACCCATGCTGGATGCGGACACACTCACCACTCTCGCTGGGGTTCCACGCTTGAAGCGCCGCTGGAATCCTCGATAGCATGGCCGCATTCCATATCTTGCCGTCGTCGAGACGGAAAGACGATCGCCCATATTTCTTCGTTACCTTGCGGGGACCCGTGAAAGCGAAGTCTCCCTTGAACGAAGTAGCTGGCTTCTTCACCCGCACATAGTCCCCAACTTTCACAGTAGTCTCTTTCGCAGACCTGCGGCTATCCGTATACTTCTTACTGTACTGCTGTTGCTTCTTCACCCGTTCGCGCAGGCGCTCCAGCTCAGAGTCTGGGGAGCTGAAAAAGGCAGGCGACGGGTATCCGACAATATCAAGTCTTGTTCTTGGTACGCGTCCATGGAGCAGTAATGCAGGGGTAAGCCCCGTAGTAGCGTGCGGAGTGCAGCGGTAAATTCCAAGGTACTCGATTACTGCTTGACGAAACGGACGCTGCTCTAACGCTGCCACTTGAACATACGACTTGAAAACTCTGTTGAAGCGTTCAACTTCCCCGTTCGCTTGAGGATGATACAAGGATGAGTGCAGAAGGCGGATGCCACGATCTTTTAGAAATTGCTCAAACTCTCTAGACGTGAACTGTGGCCCATTATCACAAACGACTTCATCCGGGTAACCTTCACGGGAAAATACAGAAAGCAAAAACTTTGTTGACTGTAGTGGTGGAGACGTCGGAGCTGAAGTGTACCTCGGGCCACTTCGAAAAATAGTCCACCAGAGCAATCGCAAACCGACAGTCATGCGGAGCTCGCTCCAGGGGTCCCACGATGTCGAGTCCTATCTTTTGCCATGGACCGCCTGGGAATGGCACTGGCTGCAGTGGTGTAGCAGAGTACTTTGGCGCTCTTGTCTGCTCCCTGGCAGATGCTGCAGGTCTGGATCGCGAGCTCGACTTGCCGATCCATGCCCGGCCACCAAAACCGCTCTCGTAGACGCGCCTTCGTCCTGACAATTCCGGGATGGGCCTCATGTGCTGTGGCGATCACTTGCGGAGTCGGTGCTTCTGGAACAATAAGACGCTCTCCGCGGAGCAACAAGTTATCAACAACGGACAATTCTTGCTGTACCTTGCCATATGGCTTAAGTTCAACCGGAAGCAATTTGTGCGAAGGCCACGACGACTGGACGTATGAAATGACTTGTTGTAACGTGTTGTCTTCAGCTAGACTCTGCTGGAATTGCTCTTTGGTGATGCACGATGGCGCTTGAATGAATGCTACCACTTCGTCTATAGACGTGTCGTCCTGCTGTAACGCGACTGGAAGACGGGACAGAGCGTCTGCCACTTGGTTTTCCAATCCCTTCCGGTATTGCACCGTATAGTTATACCGAAGAAGTCGCTCTGCCCAGCGTGCTATGCGCAGCGGCCGTCTACCAGTACCTTGACTTGACAAGAGAGATACCGAAGCCTGGTTATCTGTGTACAGTGTGAAGTGGCGCCCCCAAAGATACGTGTGCCAATGCTCGATAGCCCAGACACACGCGAGCGCTTCGCGTTCTCCCACGGCGTACCTTCTTTCTGCAGGCGTCAGAGTCCTTGACGCAAACGCCACTGTGAATAACTTGTGCCCATGCATCTGTTGAAGAACTGCTCCGAGGCCGCAGTCGGACGCATCTGTGGCGACAACGACTGGAAGAGATGCGTCGAACATCCGGAGCACTGTCCCAGAATCGAGCATGGACTTAACCTTTTGAAAGCTGGCATCAACATTCTCAGACCAAATAAAAGGCACATTCTTGCGAAGAAGGGCCCGCATAGGCTCGACAACATGTGCTAAATTTGGAACGAACTTTGCGTAATATTCCACTAAGCCAGGGAAGGATCGGAGACCAGCAGCATCCGTGGGAGCAGGGATGTTTTTGATGGATTCTACCTTCTCAGGTTGTGGAATGATGCCATCGGGCGTGACTTTGTGGCCCAAGAATGAAAGTTCATTTGTGCAAAATACACACTTGTCATTTAGCTTGAGCCCTGCTTCTTTTATACACCTGAGAACGGTCGCAAGGTTTGCCCAGTGGTCTTTTTCACTCTTTCCAAAAACGATGATGTCGTCGATGTAAAACAAGACACCAGAACATCCTTGAAGAATTTGCGACATCATGCGTTGGAAGGCCGAGGGGGCGGAAGCTAATCCAAAGCACACACGCTTGAAGCGATAAAGTCCGTCGTGTGTTACGAAGGCTGTTAAATCACGGCTCTCTGGATGTAGCAAAACTTGGTGATAAGCAGATGCCAGATCTAACATGGAAAAGTGTGTTGCACCCACAAGGCTGTGCAGAAGTTCTTCAGTGTGGGGAAGCGGAAAATTGTCCGGCACGACGGCCTTGTTGGCTTCTCGAAGGTCGACACAGAGGCGAATCCCTCCATCTTTTTTTTTTACCACGACAATAGGGGAGACCCATTCTGATGCGTTGACGCGCTCAATCACACCCGTCTCTTCCAGCCGACGAAGTTCTTCCGAGACTAAAGGTCGTAATGACAGTGGTAGGCGGCGAAGCTTAGACGCAGTGGGTTGGACGGATTGACGCGTTTTGACCTGGTGAACAAAAGTCTTAGCCAGACCAATGCCCTCTCCAAACAGACAATGGAACTCTTTTCTTAAGTAGCTGGGGAGCCCAGCATAACACGGATGCGTTTCTTTTACAGAACATCGTTCTTGGCTACCAGCTGCAGTGGCAGTTGTCTCAAGGCCACAAAGGGATGAGCCCTCAATTCGTAGATTAAGAGCTCTAATCGCATCGATACCGAGAAGCGAAGTGCCCCGATACACGACATAAAACAAAATGGATGCTGTACGAGCCATGTACGTAACCTCAGAGAAAACATCCATGCACCTGTATGGGCTGTCTTGAATAGTCCAATAATTTAACTAGCGGGGCAGTACAGTGTGCTTTACTGGAGAAATGCTGGTTGAAGAGGCTGTACGACATAATGGAAACTGCTGATCCCGAATCAACTAAGAATGCTACGCTGGTGTTTCCTACTAAGACATCAATATGCATACCAGGGTGAGTGGATGCGGCCACTACCAGAATGTTTGCAACGTCACTGCGTTCTTCGCTGCTAGTTCCCGAACAGAAGCAACGCGTCGATCCTTATTGCACACTGACTTGAAATGACCGACCCGACCGCCGCAATGGAAGCGTTTCCCTTTAGCCGGGCAGTGGAACGACGCAGCCAAGTGCTGATTAGAACCGCAACGAAAGCAGTGGAAGGGGGCGTTGTTCTTAGTTGCAACATGCTGTACACTTGTAGACGCAAAAGCTTGGACGTCTTGAGTTGTCTAGCTGAGTGGCCACAAGCACAGCACGCGAAAAAGAAAGACTCGAGCCATCGAGCAACAGACGCTCACGGACATGTTGCGAAGAAATGCCTGTCAGGAACTGATCACGGAGCGCATCCTCAAGCACGGCGAACGAACAAGCAGCTGCATGCTCACGTAATGCAACAACATACTCGTTGATAGATTCACCTGGCTGCTGGACGCGTTTGCGAAAACGGTGACGTTCTACGACGATATTAGTTCCGGTGGTAAAATGGTTCCCCAAGGCTGTAACCGCATCGTCATATGGCGAAGGTGCCGTCTCTGTCTGTTTTGGCAACAGTCCGGTGCTTGCGCCCTCACTATCTGCTGGCAGATCCTTAGCGGTAGCGCTCTCACCTTCTTTGGCGTCTTTGGCTGACCCAGGAAGCGTGAAGAATATTCGCTGGCCTTCAACTCCCAGACTGTGGATAAGAAAGGCTTTGCGACGCTCTGCCGAAAAATCAGACGCTCCCGAAGCCAGCATGTAGTTCTCGAATAGTCGCACCCATTGTGACCAAGGAACAGCCGGGCGACCTGGAACAGGCAGAAATGGGGGCGGTGGTGCGAGTCCGGAAAAGCTCATGACTGGAAGCGAAAAGGTTGATACGCCCGCTCTTCCGTTCATCCTCGTCGCCAATGTAGTGTAGGCGTGAACCGCCCTTGAAGACCGTGAACCATGACAGCAAACGCATGGAACGGAACCCAGTTTATTCAGTGACGCACGCACATATATATGCACACAACTGTAGCCCTCTGGCGGTGTTCACATTGAAAAGGAAACAAGAACTAACTATACAACAAAAGGGTTTACAATGACTGGGTTGTTTTTGGACGTGCCATCATTGGTAGGAGCTTCTTTATGTCTTTATGTAGAGGGAAGGAATGCGCTCAGTGAGTCACAGGAAATGGTCTACGGTGAAGTTCTTGGACCTAGCATCTGAAGTTTGTCTTCGTTTGTTATGCTCATCTTTGGTTCAGCGCGCCAATTTTGTTTCTAGTTTTTTTTTCGTGCGTGTACGTGTGTATGCTGTGGGAGCGACGTTGTAGTTCTGAGAGTGCTTATGTTGTTTTTCACATAGTTTCACCTAAGCTTTTGTGTATTTGCGTAATTTTATTTCCTAAAGTGGTTTAAAATTTTGTATCTTTATTTGTTGCATTTCTGAGATCTCAAATCTTGTTGTGGGCGAATAAAAATAAAAATAGAGAGTGGTTCAAATTTCCCAATATATAATTCTTGGATTCCACAACATCGCTAAACCCTTAATTTCTGAAATTAATCTTGATTTTATTGAGGCTTATCGCCCCAATGCAACTAAGACTATAAGGGGCACCATAGTAGGAGGTTCCAGATAATTTCAACCACTTGGGGTTCTTTAACGTGCACTGACATTGCGCAGTACGCGGGCCTCTAGAATTTTTCCTTCACCGAAATGCGACCGCCGCAACTAGGATCGAACACGAGCCATCTTGGTCAGCAGCTGAGCACCAAGCACTGAGCTTCCGCGGCGGCCTTTCTAGAGTTAATTATTTACCAAAAGAAAAATACGACCAAAATAATTCATGTAATTGAGGCCTCCATGAAATTCCTGAAATGAAGGTCCTCTAACTGTGGAAGATAATTAGCACGAAACTCATCGTCTTTTTGTATGCTTAGAGCTATGCTTCTCTGAGGGGAATACACAAAGTAAAGCAGTGTCGATCCTGCAGGATGTAGAGCACTATCATCTGATATATATGTGCAGTAAGTTTGCGTTTTTCGCATTTCTAGCCGACCATTCACATAGTCGATGTCACAGTGGATGTAAATTACATAGCTGATTTAATTATCTGCATCAATCAGAGACTTGTTTCTCGAACTGTAAAGGTACCTAATTAATCTCAGTAAGCTCAACTGCGCTGCCGGATATTGCAGTGCCGTCGGGACTGCAACACAATCTTGGTCGCTCGGAATCGGCGACCAGGCCAACCTGAAAGCAATTGAAACTAAATGTAAAAGCGGCCACGTCAAGGCTTTCTGCGTTGAAATCCGCAGAGAAGCAGGCGTTGATTTAGAATGGCATCGCGGTCAGTGTGCGCCTGCTATTCGGCCGGGCTGACGCGAACGCATCGGGCATGGAGGAAGGCACAGGGCCACAACGGCCAGCCCCAAGGGGGGCGCGCGCTCTCCCCTCGAGAGACCGGCCGAGACTTGCGTCCGGTTATCGCGGCGAGTGTCAGGAGGCGGTGCTGGCGAGGTGGTCGCTGCTGGCGCCACCATACCAGCGCACGGAGCTCATAGCGGCAACTCCATGGACACTTCCTCGCGTATGTGCGGAGCACCTGCGCGCCCAGCGCCGCGCCGCGACGGGCGTCGAAAAGGGGCACCTCCATGCACCTCCATGCTCCTTGTGCTGGCTCGTTCCCCCTCTCGAGCAGAGGGGAAGAATATCTAGGGGTTAAAAAAATGAGTTTGGAGGGGGGGGGCGCTGAAAGGACAAGTTAAACCGCGAAGAGGGGGGAACCTGAAAGAACTCCAATGAAAAAAAGTCTGGGAGAGCCCTGCGGTCCTCCCATTGTTGTAAACCGCACCCCACTTCCGACGCGCGCGCGAGCGCCTGTGCGCAGGCGCGGATATCTGACATGCACAGATATTTGCGTCCCGCTCGCGCATGCGCAGACAGGCTCCAGCGTACGCCCGTGCGCGTAGGCGCTCCGCCCGTACGCCTAGGATGTGTCCATCGAGTTGGGGCTTATTACATCTCTGCGTTTTATGCGCAATGCTGCGCATGCGACGCTCGGTTCGGGTGATAGAGCGGCATGCGACGAGAACGCGGCGCAGGTGTGGGGTCTCTCCGATTACCATGTTATCGGCGCATGCGCGCTACTGCTCATCCGCGTGACGTCGTGGGCGTGCGGCGACGGCGAAGCGCACGCCGCACCTTGCTTCTCTCCGGTTGCCGTGGTAACGGCTCATGGGCACAACTGGCCTCCCCCATGCACCGCGAAATGCTCGACTGGTAGCCCAGTGTAGCTCTCGCTACAAAAATACATTTCAGCTTCAAAAGTAAGACAAAGATACGCAGATCGGGAAAGGTCCGCCCGGCTGTGGTACGTGAACGCACTGTCACAGGCGAAATTTTGAAGAAAAAAATTGGCAGTGGCTAAACTTGGCTAACCCTGGAATTCAGCGAAAAGCAAGCACGCTTGCTAAGCGTCTGAGGCTCGTCCATGACAGATCAGCTACACGCCCGCAACAGCCGTTCTGGCCCACACGGCCACGTGGCTATGACGTGGTATCACATGGTCCTAAAGGGGCTGCGAAACACCACTTGAACGGATGCCGGTTACGCTTCAGATGTATTCTTTATGTCACAATGATGCTGTCTCAAAAAGAATTACGAGATTCGATGCATAGGAACGGGAGTTATTCAATGAAGAAATTTCAAAATACAAGCAAACAATATGCTGACCTCAACTCGATTTTCACTCAGCTTCTCATTCCCATTGCACTCTCTCAATGACGACACTCAGTGCGACCAATCAAAACAGCCTATCTTAGCACGTGGCGGAAGTTTGCACTCCATGGTTGCCTGTTCTCTGCGCCGTTTGCATGGTTACAACAACGATGTGAACCCCCAGCTGACCCAGCGATGCTTCACCGTCACGTCGACGGCGCCGAAGGGAACACTGATCAGTGACGTTCCCTTACTTATGGATCCGAACTCGAGAGCGAGATCCTGCGATGGTGTGACAGCCTGCGCAAGATATCAGCCACATTTAGCATAGCGCGTACCGCTACTGTTTACCGCCAACCATCGCCCGTCGCTCCTAGCGCGCTGGTTGGCCACGGCGAGCAAGGAGCGCGCGCTGTTGATGGAAATATGGCGCCATCTGGCGCCACCGCCCGCTGATCCTCCACAAGCTGACGATGCGCACTGCTCGCTAAATGTGAAACGAACGCATCCTTCCTTGGGAGCGAAACGAACGCTTATAGAGTGCAATGGCTCGATCGGATGGATTCCGTAAAGTCGCTCTCAGATACATAGAGAGTAGTCATAAGTGTTTAGTGCTAAGTCGTAGGATGTTTGCATAGAGGCGCAACGACCTTCGATGTTAAAAGTAGCCAGTGCCTCTGGTGGCGTGTTTTTGTTTTACTTGATTTACAGTGCTTTTATCTAGGGCAAACAAGTTGGTTTTGTTAATGTAATATAAAACACAAAACGTCTCAAAACGTATTTCTAGTTTTTTACGCAATTTGCAGTATATTTACTCTGTCCAATCATCAAGCTCGCACTAAGTGATGTCATATCCGCTGCTAAAAACCGCTACTGTATGGTGACACAGTCAGCGCCATGAATTTTTTTTTGCGAGCTAATTAAAATATTAAAAACCACAGTATACGCGGTACGACCGATGCTAATAACATCACTATAACTCATTCTATGCAACCAACAGGCAAAACAATGCACTGAAAATGTGTTTCGGGCCCTTTTAAGAGGCCCCCATCGGATGTCATCACGTGGCTTCACATCACCCCATCGGATGTTCTTCAGGCCAAAGGTCAACCTAAAGGTCACCCAATGTCAAAGGTCAAGTGTCAGGGGCCAACGGTTCGGCACCATAATTGTACCCCACATGGTTATACACGGCTAACGTGGTTGGGCTGAAGGTTGTTCAAGGTCATTCTTCAGCCTTCGGGACGACTGCTTTACTTATCATAGTGAAGCTTTTCGCTTCAAAAACTGATTCCATTTTGTTTCCTGATTGCTGAAGATTTAGGCTACAGCTTCAGAGACACCTTGCCCCGCGTGCAACGCGCGAGGGAGAGAGAAACAACTCTACTACCAAGGATTCGTAGATCATGGGCGACTGACTGTACATACTGTGACCCCCATACAGAGGTGACCTTCAAGGATTAACAAGCGCTTCCTGTGTTCTCTTCTACTGCTTTGGCAGCAGTTGATTACAGCTCTCTTCGGAGGGAGCTGGCAGGAGTTCACGGGGTAGAGGCTGGACCTCACAACGCCATAATATGTGATCTTGGGTTGACAATTCTTGGCAATTTAGTTACTACCCGTTCGTAATAAACGGTTCCCGATGGGGGCTTAAAATTGATCGAGTCTGGATCCTTCTTAGCACTGCGGCTTGTGCTTTGCTAAGGTCCGTATGCGGAGGCGGATAAATCTGTCTTCTATCCTTGTAATAGTTCGCTATGTCATGTTACGTGGCCAGTGCTTCATTTTTGTCGTGCTTGCGCACTGCTACTCATCATTATCAGCATCGTCAGGTTGACTACACCCACTGCAGGGCAAACGCCTCTCTCATGTCTCTCCAATTAACCCGGTCCTTTGCGAGCTGCGCCCATCCTATGCCTGCTAACTTCTTAATCTCATCCGCCCACCTAACCTTCTGCCGCCCCTCTGCTACGCTTGCCTTCTCTTGGAATCCACTCCGTTACCCTTAAGGACCAGCGGTTGTCTTGCCTTCGCATTACATGCCCTGCCCGAGCCCATTTTTTCCTCTTGATTTCAACTATAGGATGTCATTAGCCCGCGTTTGTTCCCTCACCCACTCTACCCGCTTCCGGTCTCTTAACGTTACACCTATAATTTTTTTTTGCATGGCTCGCTGCGTTGTCCTTAACTTAAGCTGAACCCTTTTCGTTAGCCTCCACGTTTCTGTGCCGTAGGTGAGTACCGGCAAGATACAGCTGTTGTACACTTTTCTCTTGACGGATGTTAGTAAACTGCTATTCATGATCTGAGAGAACCTGCCATATGCGCTCCACCCCATTCTTATCTTTCTAGTTATCTTCCTCTCATCATCCAGAGACTACACTACTACACTGTACAACATGAACTACTACACTGCTACTCACTACAACTGAAATGAACAAAACAATAGCTACACTCTGCATGTATGTTATGTGTTCCAATGACATCACATGGCGGTCTCTATACCGCGCCCCCAGATGACGCTGTTCCTGGACGAGGCGCTGTGCGTGCTGCTGCTGTGGCCATTGGCTGAGGCCGTGGTGCGGCACATGCAGTTCTTCCAGGGGTCGCCGGCCAGCACCCCGGGCCACGTCGTGTTCGCCACCGATGACGCGCCGCTTTCGCCCGGAATGTTCAAGGACAACAGCGTATGTGCAAGCAGCCGCTGAGATGAATAGGATGAGGTTATGTGGAAAGGAAAGGCGGGGTAACTGCCTCACTCTGGATGGACACTTGTAGTTTCTATCTTATTTAACGTTACCACGCTATATGGTAAACAACACCGAGCAAATATGAATTCTAAGGCGGAAGCCTTTACTGGCTCATGCTTGTGGCCATGACATTGTCCGGTCTCAGGTCATTTCCGGTCT
>JARKHS020035350.1:0-30246 GCA_030143305.2 Amblyomma americanum | reverse complement strand
CAGAATTTAAAAAAACGTTATTGCCATCTTCACTGCGGCTCAAATATGTTTGGCCGTTTTTCGCCCCACTACATGACTAATTCGGCGGCATTTATTCCGAATTCCCAGTAGTCTCACGACGGGAATCCAGAAAGCAACATTTCGCAGAGGCAGTACTGGTAGCGCCATCTCGCGAGCGCCAAAGGAACGAACGGACAGGGATTCCTAAACTGCTTACCGCCAAGTCAGCTTGTTTACGGCGCCGCTGAGGGGTAGGCGTGACGGCATGCTCGCCAGCTGGCAGCCAGGCGCGCGCCGAGTGCCGAGTGCGGCCCAGCGGCTGCTCAGAAATGGTCCAAAATACAGCCAACCTCTGGAAAGTAACCCGAACGATGGCTGTATAGTTGGTTGACCGTATCTTACGAAAGAAAATTAAGTGATTTCTCAATATTTCCAGGTTTTTATTAAGTATCCCATTCAATAAAATTGTTTCTTCTTACCTGATGTGTTAGATGAGTTCGGCGACGATCTAAAC
Organism: Amblyomma americanum; assembly: GCA_030143305.2. Lineage (NCBI taxonomy): Eukaryota > Metazoa > Arthropoda > Arachnida > Ixodida > Ixodidae > Amblyomma > Amblyomma americanum. The sequence continues at coordinate 29,732 of JARKHS020035350.1, read as the reverse complement.
ACGCCTAACCCCTCCGAACAAACATTACGGTTCTGTCCCAAAAGGACATCTTGGAGCGCAGCCGCCGGCGTTGAGGCTTATGGCTACCGCCGACCTTCACAGCTGCTTCATCGCATTAGGCATGTCGGCGATTGCACGCAGGAGGCCGCCAGCCAGCGCCTCCGCAAGCTGTTCCTAAAGTGCCTTCCTCAGAACCTGGTGGTCGTCTGAGCTGCTTCAGGAGACATTATCTTACACAGGCTGATCGACCAGATCGCCGACTATACCGCCACGACTCCTGTTGCTAAAGTCGAATCTGGCATGTCGCGCGGTCAATAACGACCCGAGACCGCAACCGGCCACCTCGCCGTAACAGACTTTATTGTGAGGTCAAAAGAGGAGGATATCTTCCGTACCACTATTGTATCACGGTTTATGAAAGGACCTGATTGTAAAATAAAACAACTATGAGCCGAAAAGTGATTTTTGGCGAAATATAACAATGTAAGGATGAACTTGATAGGGTAGAGTGAATTAAAGACAAAAAAAAAAGATACACGCTACCATCTTCACCCGCTTCTTTAGTTATTTTCTTTCTATTGTTCGCCTACAAGTCGTGTCATTGTTGATAATGAAGATGAAGCTAGATTAACTGAACTGCGGAAGGCTAGCTTGGACCAATTTATATAAAAATGCTTTATAAAAGAGCTTCGTTAACCGGTAACAAATGAGCCTTGACATCTTGATGTAGCCTTGAACAGTGAAGCCTAGTTTGGCCAAGTTTGAAATAGAGTGATATATTTATTGTTGATTTTCTGTTCATTAAGAGGCAAAAACTACAGCGGATGTGATCTTCAAACTTGAATTCCAGTTTATAGGCATGAAATGCTTTTGTCTCCCGTTCACGGTGCACCACGAGGTAACCTTGGCGCCAGAACGAAGAACACGTAGGCGAACCTAAACGAACATTGGCGAAGCTTTCATTGAGTGCACCTGGTGCTACGTGCTGCGCTGCCACTACAGCGAAGTGGAGGCGCCTAAGCTTTGCCCTCCAGCACAAGAGGCGCAAGCGCAGTCCTGGTGACACTGGATAAGCTGGGCGACAGCGCCACGCGAATTGCGGTCATCACGTACTGCATTCCATCTATCAGCACAGGCAGTAGCCAGCTAAAATTTGTTCTTTGATGGATTGAGTGAAAACTATTGATTTGAAAGGGGCGAAGGTTGTTAGAAATTGGAATATATGAGATGCGAGCACTAGTTGAAATTCAACAGTCCACGAATATGTTGCCTTCAGCTGGCTCTTTTTGTCGTTGGGTCAGCTGACGATGCCTCTGCGGGTAAGAGTCAGCCAGAAGATCTTCCCACTGCTAGTGACTAGGGCTATCATTATCCCCGCGACACCACGTAAAGCTCTATAGGGTTACCGTGTCTCCGCGCGAGACACATTCTTCCTTGTATCTTCTAGGCCATATTTGGTGACCTAGGGTTCCGTTTGGAAACGAGCAAGTTTGTAGCCGCTTCCATATGGTTGCTTGTTCTCAGCCTAGGCTTTTATGCGGAAACGCATACTTCCATCGCCTTTATACGTTCGAATTGTTTCCACGTATGTTTCCTGTACAGTAAAGGATTCTACCAGTGACTGCACCCGCCGGCCAATAAAACCTCGGATGACGCAATCTACGCTGATGTTACCCTCCACCCCAGTCTCAGAGACCAAGACAATCACGCAGTCAGTAAAGTGTCGCTCGAAAAGCCTAACGCTTACAAAACACGCCTCATAGAAGCTGATCCGGCCGCATGGCGCAGGGACGTGGCGTTGATCCTATGGTGCCTTATGAACCAGCAGCGGTGCGGCTCCTTCTATCAGGCAGCGACGAGTTCGCTCCGGCCCAACTAGCTCGAGGGGCTGTGACCACTGCCCTGATAGCCCAGCGAAGTTGGGGTACCTCCGCTGATCGGATTTTCTGAGCCATGGAATGCTTTATTTCTGTCACATTCCCAAGTATATAGTATAGGGTGGGTGTTGCACCGCACCATGGGCAGATGTCCCTGTATTGGTTCGGGGACATTTTGCTAAGGATGTGTAAATTGGGGAAGGTTCCGGTTTGCAGCTTCCTCCAGTAAACTGTTTCTTGTTGATTTAATTTGTTGTGGGGAGGAGGACTCTTTAGTCTCGTCCCTCTGTAATTTAGAATGTCCGAGTACGTCGGGATTACCCTCAAGAAGTCATCCGGGTCTTCGTTCAAGAGTGCTCGGTGAGTGTACTCGCGAGCGACTCCATCGACCCTTTGGTTGTCTTCTATCTCGGAGTGTCCCGGTATCCAGAAAATGGTGTGTCTAATGTGCTCTTTGGGTAGGCCTGCACGGAGGAGGCTTTGGAGCGCTTTATGACCTATTAGGCCGTTAATGTAGTTACGGCATGCCTCTTTCGAACCTGTTATAAACATATTATTGAGACTGTGACAGAAATAAAGCATTCCATGGCTCAGAAAGTCCGAGTGCGAAGCAGTGGGAGAGTGTGCCCTCTAGCGGAAACCCAATCCTCCAAAGAGGATTGGTCATCCATGCCCAGCGCCGACCTCTGCAAGGCAGAGGGAGATTTTTGAAGAAAGGATTGAAATAAGACTGAACATACTACTCAGTGGCATGTCACTGATGTGAAATTATACTAACGCATAACTTTCTACAAAAAAATAGTACTGCAATTTCTCTGTGCATAAACAGTGACGAAAACGGCCTCTCAACACACTGCTTCCGAGCTTTCATTGTAATGTAATATTTGCTGCAAAAAATGAGGTTCCCTATTCGTTGAGGTGGCTGCATGCAGATAGTGAAGAAAAACAGCGACCATTTCTATTGCCTAGAGGAATTTATTATGCCGCCATTATTATTACTAATTGAGCATTGGTTTTTAGGCTCAGTGGTCAACATTTCTCGAACCGAAAGAGTTAGAGAACCAAATCATCTCCTGTCAAAGCAATTATTGTACGCCAGGCAAACCCATACCACTGAGTATCGCATGTTTCTTCAAGAAATAGTTGCAGCAAGGTGACACTTATGACCTAGGGGAGTGCTGTTGGATAGACATAAAAATTGCGCAATCATATCACAGTCGAGAAAAAGAACTTCTACTGTAAGCTCGTCTTTTCGGCAAACCTAAGAATGTCGTCATCACACTCATTAGCTCCCCAAGCACCCAAACTACATTAACTACACGACAAACGCCTCTCGATTATTCCTCCAATTCACCCTTTTCATTTCCAGCTGCAGCCACCTCATCGCTGCAAACTCTATCTAAACAGCCCACCTAACTATTTCCAGCCCCCCCTCCCCCCGCCCGTACATTTGTCTTACAATCCACTAGATTACTCTAAGCAGCTCAAGCTAAAATACAGCATCGTGGCCCATGGAAAGGCGTTATGCACGCTGAAGCAAGACGACACACATAACCCAGCGATATGCTATTGGACATTAGAGATCAACGCGATTATGTCATATTCCAGGCAAACACAAAATTGTAACTTTCCTTTTTTCTTATTGCACAGTGAGAAAGCGAACCCATAAAATCACTTATTCATTTTAAGCTTTTCATATACGCTATCCATTGATGCTAAATATCATTGGTCCCTCTTGATTTAATGGCTGTAGATACTGAGACAAGCACCGCGCATTCCCTGTTCCTGTGGGTAATTCGCGTAATTATTGCGGATGCGTTATAGTTACTACAAAAACATTGAAAAGGGTAAAGAGAAGCGTAACTCAGATTTACCCAGTTGTACTTTTCTGATTTTTTTGCTTCTCAACTCTAGTTAAAGCTTTCTGATCTCAAGATTGCGGAATTTCTTTTCAAAGTGCAGGAGTTCTTCCTCCAGTGCTCTTTTATCACAGCACGTCGAGTATATGTGTTTCTGCGTCTTCCATAAATGCATAGAAAGCACGACAAATCTATCTATCATAGTAGCAGCGGCATCACTAGGTGCCGTGAAAATGTCAGCAACATCTGCTATTTTTGCTGGTGCTTCTGCCTCTGCAGCTCCAGCCGTGGTTAGATCAATGCCTAAAGCTCTCCCTTGTGCTTTGTAGCAGTGTGCGCTCCAGTTTAAGATTGCTCCTGTTGAGCTGTATGGACTTGTGAAGCTTCGGGGCTAGCTTTCCTGGCCATGGCAGGTGTACAGGCTGACGCCGCACTGCTGCTAATTGCTGCGTTGCTGAGCGAGGAGCTATTTGGCTTGCTGCTGATGCCTGCGGTGGCCGCTACCGCTGCGCCTTGCACCCTCTTTGGCTCCTGGTCTCTGCTGACAGCTCTATTCACCGGAATGATGTATCATCCTGTGCTTGTATATCTGTTTTCGATTTCCCTGCCTATACTTTCCTATCTACCTCTCTTCGATCAAATGACTAAAAAATTCGTTGATCAACTGGATACAGTGGTGACGCAAAATCACTAAAAGCATCCCTGACATTTTTAGATTGTGGCTGCTCTGGTACCTCAGCAGTGAATGGTATATACAGGGTGCCGCCGTATTCAATTCCTGTGTGAATATTTAGTGCTTTTACTGATTGCGTAAAACTTAAAAGAGAATTTAGACTAATGAGACGAATGATGAAAATGAATTTCGGCTTCAATGTGCAGCAACTGAATTTCAGTGTCTTGATGTTGATGGAGGAGGAGGAAGACGAACATCGGTTAGGAACAACAAGATAATTGATCTCCAAGGCAACAACAACAACATTGATCTCAATCGAGTGCTGCAACACAGTGGCTTTTCAACTGTATTTATCTTTCTTGATGAACTCCACGAAATGTCAAAAATCGGGCAGTTTTACCCGTGGTATTTTTCCCCGACAAAATGAGCATTGCAATTAGTAGAGCTGCTCATAAATCATGCGCCGCAACGTAAAAAGAAAAATCTACTGACTTTTGCCTTTTCATGTATATATATATATATATATATATATATATATATATATATATATATATATATATATATATATATATATATATATATATATATATATATATATATATATATATATATATATATATATATATATATATATATATATATATACGTTCGTGTTCTCTATCTTGTTTTCGCACAAGCTGCAAAGCAGAAACTTCAGAAAGGCATGTAATGCCAGTTTCAACACTCGACCCCCCGTTCTTGTGATTGATATGACAACCGTTGGTGGCTACTGTTCACAATGCCCATAGAGCTATTACACTTACTCCTCAAGGTTTAAGGCATCAGGTTTTCCCTCCAACATCGTGTTGCTATGGCTGATAGTGGCCCTGACAGCCTCCAGCAGGGCTGGCAGCTCGGATCATCGCGGACTGTGCGTGCACAGATTCAAATATGTTGCTTTTGAATGTTCAGAAATGTCGCACTGTGTTACCACAGCAAATACTCTGAACTGCATACTTTCTTTTTGTACATCAATGTGACACGTGGAAATATCATAGAAAATGACTCTTTAGTGGTAGTAATAATGCATTTCTAATACCGATTTGTGATTCTTGTCGTGCTAATTGTTGGTGTCATGCTACAGTGTACAGTTTTAATGTGCTAGCAATTATAGTGCCGCGAATATTTGCAGCGTTTGTTCGTTTTTCAAATCTGCCGCTACAGCACTTTATCGCTTTGTTTGCGACGCAAGACGCGACTAGATTTATCTCGATTGATCGCAGCCAGGCAGAACTGATTCTACGTTGTTCCGGAATGTTCTAGTAACTTTGCACGCGTTATCTCGAAAGTTCGCTATCGGCTTGAAATTGAGCACGGCCGACAGCGGCGGGCATTCTGTTTGACGACCGCCGAGCACGCTTGTCGCTTCGCCGCCGCCGAGTGATTCAGCCCATTATGGGTGCAAGTCCGCCTAATAACAGTTTTCTTTTAGAAGAGCCTTTTGTCCGTCTCCATTGCTGCTTCGACTGCCGTCACCACTACGTGACATCTGGTGGAGGTTCGGGGTAGCATTCCATGTTCCGGACGCCCCCTTCAAGTCGTGAAGCCAGCCCTCAGCGCTTCGCACGCGAGGACGAGCCAGCAGCTCAGCGAGCCAGCCGACGTCTTCGGGCAGAGGAGCCTGATTTCGGGAAACTGCGGACCGCACCAGACAGCGAAAAGACGCTGCTACGAGCACCGCAACCTCGTCGAAGATGTGGACACTGATCATACTGCAGCATCCGCGGGTGCCACCAACTTTCAATGGATCCCTAGGTGAAGACCTAGAAGAATGGTTTTACCAAATTGAGCGCGTGGAATCATTCAACAAGTGGGATGATGCGGCAAAAATTGGACACGTGGTTTTCTCATTGGATGGCTCCGCACGCACGTGGTACGAAAACTACGAGTCGTATCTTACGGCATGGGAGCGTTTCAAGAGAGAACTATTGAAGGTATTCACCAGTGTCGTGAGGAAAGAAAGAGCCGAACGACTCCTCGAGTCCAGGATCCAGCTTCCGAATGAGCCCTTCCGTGGTTACGTCGAGGAGATGGAGCACCTATTTCGCCGCGCCGACCCTGAGATGACCGAGGAAAAGAAAGTTCAGTTTTTAATGCGCGGCGTAAAAGAACCACTCTTTGCCAGCCTCGTCCGCCAGCCGCCAAAAACAGTCGAGCAATTCATGCAAGAAGCCTGCACGATTGAGAAGACCATCGACGTCCGAGCTCGGCAGTACAATCGCCCTTCCTCTGCCTGTACAATCCGTTCGCACACGACGGTCACCACCAGCGACAGCTTGCGGGAAGTTATCAGCGAAATCGCCCGAGACGAGCTACGCCGATTACTGCCATCCTCCCCACAGCCACTAGCAGCGACTCTGATGGATGTGGTACGGGAAGGAGAGCAACAGGCACTTGGCACCCCGACGGCCACAGAACCGCAGGCCATGACCTACGCCCCTGCAGTAAGGACTGCTTAGCCCCAACGACAACCCCTAGGTCCTCCCCGAGATGAGCCACTTGTTCCACAACGCCGCCTCCCAGCCCCCGCACGCCCAGCCTATGACCGACGCTCAAGCCCCAGGAAATGCGACACCTGGAGGACTTCCGACAACCGGCCGTTGTGGTTCCATTACGGTGAGGCCGGCCATATTATTCGTTACTGCCCGTACCGACGTATCGGTCCTCGAGGATTTGCCATTAACGCCCTACGACCACGCTTCAGACAACGTCCGCAGGAAATCGACGAGTACCTGCGTCGAGAGGAGTACACGCCGAACCCCTTTTCGCGCTTACCATCACCGTCAACCTCGCGCTTTGCGTCGCCACGCCGCAGCTACGCAGCCGCGGTACAAGGTGAGGTTGCTCACGAGCGAAACGCCGAAGATCCTCCACTGACCACGCCCCATGAAGACGCTGCACCCGCGACGCCGCATGAAGAACCGACACTCGCTGCACCGACGCCGCACAAAATAACAAGCCCGACCACGACGCAAACTGCCTTCAAAACGACGACGCCACCCAGAAAAGCTTCGACCACACGCCACATCCGCGACTCGCATACGCGACGAAGCTGGGACCCGACGCCGAGAGCGACATGCAATGCAAGAGCCAGGACCTCCGATTTAGAAGTTACTATCGACGGCCGGAAAGTTACCGCTCTAGTCGACACAGGAGCCGCAGCTGCGGCTGAGAAAAGTCACAACGGCATGAGACGGCACACAATTTCGCACCGCAGGGGGCCACCTCATTACGCCATCAGGACGATGCACAGCGCGGGTGACTGTCAAAGGACATACCTATCCTGCGACCTTTGTTGTGCTACCGCAATGCTCCCGCGAAGTGATCTTGGGTATGGATTTCCTTAACGAGCATCAGGCGATCATCGACCTGCGATCCAAGCTGATCACGCTTTCGACGGACAAAGCCATCGCTTCGATGAAAACTCGGGAAAATCACGTTGCCCTGAGTGTCCTGGAGGAAGAAGTGAGCGTCCCACCCCGTTCAAGCGTTATCGTGACCGTAGGCACCACGAAAGCCATTAACGCTGAAGCCACCATCGAGGGCAACATGCAGTTGCTTCTAGACCGAGGAATCAGCATCGCAAGTGGCATCGCACATTTCCGCAATGGTCAGGCCGAAGTACTGCTGACTAACTTCAGCGAAGAATACCGGCACATTAACAGAGGAACGACGATTGCTTTCTTCGACGATATATCTGACGTACGAGACTCCTTCGCCCTCTCCTACCCCTCCGCAGAAGATTCGCCTGACCAAGAGAACTCGCCCACTTTCGACATCAACCCACCCCTGCACCGGAACAGACAAGACAAGACCCGGCAATCTGCTTCAAAGCTACAGTGAGTGTTCTTCGACATCACCGAAGGTGCGACAAACGCGAATTGCCAAGCATCGCATTATAACGGACCAACAGGTCCAACCTCTCCGTCAAAGCCCCTACCTTGTGTCAGCGCGAGAACGCGAGAACGACAAGCCATCCGGGACCAAGTCGAAGAATTGCTTCGCGACGACGTCATCCAGCCTTCAAACAGCCCTTGGGCGGCACCGGTTGTTCTAGTGAGAAAGACGGCGCACTTCGATTCTGCGTGGATTACCGCCGCTTGAACAACATAACAAAGGACGTCTATCCCCTCCCCCACATCGACGACACACTGGACCGCCTCTGCAACGCCAAATATTTCTCATCGATGGACATCAAGAACGGCTACTGGCAAATTGAGGTCGACGAAAGAGAACGCGAGAAGACAGCATTCATCACTCCGGATGGGCTGTTCGAGTTCAAGGTGATGCCATTTTGTCTCTGTTCCGCACCAGCGACGTTTCAGCGAGTAATGGATGCAGTGCTGGCAGGCCTGAAGTGGCAAATTTGTCTGGTATATTTGGATGACTTCGTTGTCTTGGCCTCGAACATTGAAGAGCACCTCAAAAGACTTCGAACAGTACTAGACGCAATCAAGTCGTCTGGCCTAACCTTGAAAGTAGAGAAATGCCACTTTCCCTACGAAGAGCTGCTGTTTCTAGGCCACATCGTTAGCAAGGAAGGAGTACGCCCAAACCCGCAGAAAACAGCTGCTATTGAACAGTGTCCACCACCGACCGATAAGAAAGCAGTGCGCAGATTTCTCGGACTGTGCGCATATTACCGACGATTTGTGAAAAACTTTTCACGCATCGCCGAGCCCCTGACCCAACTAACAAAGGCAGACGTGCCGTTTAAATGGGAAGCGCCGCAAGCAGAAGCCTTCAAGGAACTTCAGCGTCGTTTACAGTTCCCACCGATCCTTGCGCATTTTGATGAAAACGCCGATACTGAACTTCATACCGACGCAAGCAGCGTAGACATAGGCGCCGTACTCGTTCAAAAAACCGACGGGCTGGAGAAGTTCATCGCATACGCTAACCGGTCCCTTTCCAAGGCCGAGGCTAACTATTCGACAACTGAGAAGGAGTGCCTTGCCATCATCTGGGCTACGTCGAAATTCCGCCCCTACCTGTACGGACGACTGTTCAAGGTGGACAGCGACCACCACGCGCTGTGCTGGCTTGCCAATTTGAAGGACCCCTCTGGCCGACTCGCTCGATGGAGTCTGCGTCTCCAGGAGTTTGACGTCACCGCCGTTCACAAGTACGCACGCAGGCACTCTGACGCCGATTGCCTCTCACGAGCCCCTGTAGATACACCGCCGCCGGACGATAATGAGGACGCCTTCTTGGGACCGATCAGCCCCAGCTCTTTTGCTCAGCAGCAACGCTCGGACCCCGACCTAAAACGCCTCATGGAGTACCTGGAAGGCTAGGTTTCTTCACCCCCCGCTTCATTCAAGGGAGGACTGTCTTCCTTCTGTGTGCAGAATGAGGTCCTTGTGAAGAACTTTGCAGCGAGCAAAACAGTCTACCTCCTTGTTGTACCTGCTTCTCTCCGCGAAGAAGTTCTACAGGCTTCACACCACGAGCCGACAGCTGGACATCTCGGATTTATTCGCACCTTCTGCCGCATTCAAGTCAAGTATTACTGGCCCCGACTGTCTGCCGATGTCGCACACTATGTGAAAACCTGCCGAGATTGTCAGCGACTAAAGACCCCTCCCACACGACCAGCAGGACTTCTGAAACCCATTGAACCTCCCTCGAGGCCCATTCAGCAGATCGGCATGAACTTGCTTGGCCCTTTTCCAACGTCAACTTCTGGAAATAAGTGGATCATCATAGTGACCGACTACCTGACCCGCTACGCTGAGGCGAAAGCCCTGCCGAACGAAACAGCAGCAGAAGTCGCCAAATTTTTCGTGGAGTGCATTCTTTTTCAACCCGGCGCCCCCGATGTGCTCATCACGGACAGAGGAACAGCATTCACGGCGGAACTGACGCACGTCATCCTGCGTTACAGCCAAACGAGCCACCGGAGGACAACTGCGTACCATCCGCAGGTCAACGGACTGACCGAGCGCCTGAACAAATCCATCGCCGATATGCTCGCCATGTATGTCGATGCTGAACACGAAACCTGGGATGTCATCCTTCCTTACATCGTCTTCGCCTACAACACCGCAGTGCAGGAGGCCAGCCAGATGACGCCTTTTAGGCTCCTTCACGGCAGGGAGGCCATGACCACGCTAGACGCCATGCTGCCCAAAGTTACAGAAGATGAGAACGTCCACGTTTCCGCCAACCTTCAACGCGCAGAAGAAGCTCGAAGGCTTGCCCGATTACGGATCAAAGATCAGCAGCGGTCCGACGCCACACGCTACAACCTACGAAGACGCAACGCGGAATACAAGCCAGGAGACCAAGTCTGGGTGTGGACGCCCATTCGCCGCCGTGGATTGAGTGAAAAGCTTTTGCGCCGATATTTCGGCCCGTGCAAGGTTCTTCGTCAGCTAGGTGAACTGGATCATGAAGTCATCCCTGAAGCAATGACTGCATCCCTGCTACGCCACGTACGACCAGAAGGCCGCTGCATTTCCATGCTCTATTTTCGCAAGATCCATTTTTTTTTCTCTTACTAGTCGCATTATTTGTTTCAATGCATCGGGTCGATGCATCTTTTAGAGGGGAGTAATGCCGCGAATATTTGCAGTGTTTGTTCGTTTTTCAAATCTGCCGCCACACAACTTTATCGCTTTGTTTGCGACGCAAGACACGACTAGAGCTGATTCTACGTTGTTCCGGAATGTTCTAGTAACTTTGCATGCTTTACCTCGAAAGTTCGCTATCAGCTTTAAATTCAGCGCGGCCGACAGCGGCGGGCATTCAGTTCGGCGACCGCCGAGAACGCTTGTCGCTTCGCCGCCGCCGAGTGATTCAGTCCATTTTGGGTGCAAGTCAGCCCAATAAACAGTTTTCTTTTAGAAGACCCTTTTGTCCGTCTTCATCGCTGCTTCGACTGCCATCACCATTCCCCGCATTTTGGCCGTAGCGTGTTTGTCGGTTTTTATGAAGCCAGCTTTGCGGCCCATTATCCAACAATACGTGGGCAGGTGACAGTGTGCCCACCGTGTCAATCGGCAGCTCAATTAATCTTGACGGGTTGCTTGGGAAAAGCAACCTAGATTGCAGCACACCCCCAGCAACAATATTCTCACCGATGACAGCCCCTGCCACAGAAGGGCAGTGGCACATCGCTTCACTACTGCACTCCTACGCCAGGAGTGGTAAGAAGACTCCGAGCAATCTATGAATGCAGAAAATGACCGATTCCTAATACGTGGACACTAACCTGTCATCGTTGTCCGAAAAACTGCCATCCTTGAACTCCTGTTCTGGACACAGTAATCGAAGTAAAACCCGAACAGCTAGAGGACCTACCGCCAGCGCATTTGCACTAACTACGCAAATCAGCCATCAATGTTTATAAGCGCCTTCTACGTATCAGAAGTATGCTGTCCTCTGTGAGTACTGCTGAGGCAGGTTTTGCTATGCTTTTTACTCTTCTACTTCACTTCATTAGGTTACTGTATATTTGAATATTCACTGTTCGTTTTTCAATTTCTGTACAATATATGTACCTGTGCCTTGCATAGTTGTAATATGTTCTGCTTTATGTGAATTGACTGCTTGGAATACAACTCACACCAGTGTGCATCATGAAGTAAAGGACATAAAATGGGTTAAATCTTGCTACAAAAGATCAAAATGACTAGGTGTTGCAACTGGAAGAACAGCTCTCAGATGAGTCAACTGTTGCCGGACACGGACACGAAGAAATATAATTTTTAGCAATTTACACTATTACTTAAGGGATCATTTCGCATCTAAATACATGTTTGAAGTCAGAGTCATTGCATTGGGGAAAATATACATGAAAAATATAGTGAATGGCCACAAAAATATCGAATTTGTTCGCGTGCAGGAACCTGAACAAAACGGTAATAAGGGGAGAATTTAACGCTGCCAACAATTTTCGTGCTCTCGTTCATGAAATCTGCGTAATTGCGTGCATGCAAACTGCGCGCCTTGACTCACGTTGTATTTTATCGTATTTTAGCGCATTTTATTGTAGATGGACCACAGTGCCTGTGGCTCTAGTCCAAATCATCGTGGGAACGGCGGCGAAACCATGCCTTAAAAACAGCGTAATGTTTACAGCGTCGGACGCAACCGAGTTTCTGAATAAATCCCCAGAATTCCACTTTACTAAAGGCTCGCTTCTGTCCTGAATGCAGGCGCAGCACACTGCATCTTGTGCGTCCAAATCCTGTAAAAACTAGTGACGTGACAGCGTCTTTTTATGTTCCCACTTCAACAGCGGGAATGTGAGCTAGCTTCAATGCATAAGATCTAAAATTTCTTCAACTTCGCTGTCTGCATCCTAAATATTTGTAACGGCCGCGGCGGTCGAAATTCGATGGAGGCGAAATTCCAGAGGCCCGTGTACTGTGTGATGTCAGCGCACGTGAAAGAACCCCAGGCGGTCGAAATTTGCGGAGCCCTGCATTACGGCGACCCTCATGGCTTCAGTTAAATCCCAATGAACCATTAACCAAACCAAAAGTTTTGATTACTAGCCAAATGATATACGCATATTGGGCATAAAAAGAAAGGCCAACCATTTTTTGTGCAGTTTCAACTCTGCATCTGTCATTCCACAAGCATTAATTTAGAAAGCTGATACCAGCTAGGCAAACTACACATTTTAACGTTTAAAATACTAGAGGCGTATTGTTGCTTTCATTGGCGACGAGGATTGTGACTGATTTGTTATCTTCGTGTACTGGGTTCATATCCTCCCCCTATTACCTCATGTCACAAAGAGTGGATGGTAAGCTCGCGCTAGAAAGCGCCGATGAAACCGCGCTTGAAACAGTACAAGCTATGAGGCTCAAGCTGACAAAGGAGGCTCTCAGGAGTGAATTTGGTTCAATTTTGATACGCACCTCCTTTGTCAAACGTAACCGGGCAGAGGTGGTTTGTTTCTTAGGCGCGTAGCGAATCACCTACGGCAGCCCTTAAGCTCTGAATCTGTGCAAAGTGTAAGGGAGCGTTTTTCTCACGTTCTGACACCTTCCGGTTTTTAGGGGTGCCGTAGTGGCTCTGTAATACGGTTGAGAAGCAACGACTTGCTGCTCCGTTACTTTTGTCAAAAGGGGTACGTCGGCAGGGTCTGGTCGATTTATCATTTGAAGTGCCATTTGAGTGTAGGTCTATTTTTCTAGGCGCTGCGTGGCCTATTTTGCTATCATAGTTTTTCCAAAGAAAAGATATATGCATTCGCCTAAAAATGACTTAGTTTTGGTATCTGGCACGCATCTTAGCCATGAGATTGATGGCTTGTTTATGTGCTGCTTCTTCACCCTACTCTCTTAGCTGTCTAATATTCACGTGGGCGGGCAGCCCGTTCTAAAATGTGGCAATGACTAGCTTTGCATCTAACAAAGAATGTACTTGCGCAAAGAACACAGGACACAACAAAGTAACACATACGACAAGAACAGAGCGCTGTAGATATTCTCACATTTTGAAATCAGGTTGTTTTCCCGAATTCGAAAGAAAGCAAGCCGTAGGGAAGAAGATAAACACGATGTCTCGTGAAATCGTCACGAACGTAGAGTGCAGAAGCAAACCTCATATTTACTTGTCACAAAAACAGCTTCCCCATCTGCCATGATCTTCGATATTTTATTCATGTAACTCTAATTTTTTTTTCCAGCAAATGTTTTTGGTTCTTCAATGAGCCCTAGAATTTTCGCTTTATTTATTTGTGTTCTTCAGCTTCTGCTCGTTACGTTACACTTGCCTTTTAGCGTGCTTTTCTCTTGAAGCTTTCCGATGTGTGCTAAGCTGGCCTTTGATCTTTTAAAAGATTTCATTCTTTAATCTCATGATATTAATTTCCTGGTTATCGTTTCTTTCACGCTCAATTTTTTCTTAGCCCTTCTCCGCGGCGTTTGGATTGTTTCGCCCTGCTCTATCGTTCGAAACAATGCAGATTCTTGACGACATGCGCCTTTTGTCGCCTTCAAATTTTTCGTCCTTGTGACGCGAATTTTTCTTTCCCATCTCTTAATTCAATGTTTTCATATCAAATATATCTTACCTAGCTTCCTTAGTTATGTGCCCTAATAGTAAACCGTTAATATTAGTGGTCCTCGTGTTTTGTTTATGAAATAAATGCCGAATGTGCAGCGTTGTCGTCCGTGCCGTCTTTTTTTAATCTATTCCGTTGTGTTCTTTGAGCTGGTTTATCAAAATCCTGGAAGACCAACGAGGTCAAATGCAAGGGTTGCTGAAACTTACGACAGGCACCGAAGCTAGAAGTGATAAGAGAATACAGCTAGTTAGGCCACATAGTCACAGCAGATCCGGACCAAGACAGTAAGATTACTGATGGATGACAATGAAGTAAAATGCACATGGCATGTATTTTCAGATCAATAATGGCGGTTTGCCACTATCCCTAAATACGTAATTATATAACAGTTGTATGTTACTGGTACCTTTCTATGGAGCACTAACATGAAGCTTAAAGAAAAAGCTTGGACTTAAATTCAAGACAACAGAGAGAATCATTCAAATGAACAAGATAATTTGGTTTCGTTTTATGTTGGATATGACTTTTCAAACCACCCAACTTACATCACACTGTCAGCATGCAAATCAACTAATGGCATTTACTCAGCCATGCTAAGGCTTTACGCCAAGTGCACACAATACACGAACTCTATGTGTGCATACTACAGGTATATGTGATCAGTAAGCGCCAATCGAGGTTGCCGCTATCTGCGCGGTTTCCATTGCCACGGCGCAGCTACGAAGCGACCATTCGAGGACGGTCGGCTAGCCTCCTTAGGGCAACTAAATACAGCAACCTATGAGGTGAGCTTGCTCACGAGCGAAACGCCGAAAATCCTCCACCGACTACGCCACATACAAGAAAAAAATCCTTCATTTTCGGCCACTACCAGGACAAGAACTACCTCGAATGCAATAATCTTTCCCTTGTAGTGGCCGGAAATGGCCACTACAACCTTATGGCCACCAGTGTGCAGCCCCAGTTAGGACGACTAAAGGCCTTGGGCTACCCCAGCAAACTTCTGGCTTCGGTAGCTGACAAACTGCTGCGGGAAGTGAAAAAAGGAGAACGACAGCGGCTAGAGCAAAGCCTGTTGTCGTTTCCTATATTCATGGTTTTTCACATAGCCTTGAGAAGGTTGCAGGGAAGTGCGGTGTCCTAATCGTGTTCTCTGCTCCCGAAAAATTGTCGCGGCTCTGCCTTAAGGTAAACAGGCAAAAGACTGGCATTGACACTTCCAAGAAGAGGCATGAGACTTGCTTCGTTCCCTGTTGAGCGCGGGTCGCGTATAAGAGACCTCTGTCATGTGGAAAGAGCGACATTGCACCGACGAGTAGGTGTCTAAA
Organism: Amblyomma americanum; assembly: GCA_030143305.2. Taxonomy (NCBI): domain Eukaryota; kingdom Metazoa; phylum Arthropoda; class Arachnida; order Ixodida; family Ixodidae; genus Amblyomma; species Amblyomma americanum. The sequence goes on along the minus strand of JARKHS020035350.1, from coordinate 13,929 downwards.
CGACAGATTGCGAGAACACCGTAGAGCAGTCGAGTCCCTCGTAAACAGTAGCCACCTGGCTGAACATTGCTGCCGGTGCCCTAGCCCTACCACACCATCATGCACGCTAGCGCTGAACAAAACACGTGTGCTGCGCAGATTCAAACAGCTGAAAAGCGAAGAAAACCTTTTTATGCCCTTAAAATGCACAATGAAGACGATTAATACGTTAGTACTTCAGGTATTATGTTATCGTCCCAGGAATTGCGTTATCTGAAGACTAGAATGACACGGGTGCCTAGGTGAAACTGCTGGGTTGTTAAACTTTGTTAAAGCGGATGCGAATGTGCGGCCTATGCGTTTTTGAGCTGAGGCGTCAACCCTTGCTGTGTATTTATTTCTTTTCGTGGCAGCGTTCGTCCTGAATATATCTCCTTTCTTTGTACTGTGTATTGCGCTCTCAAATATGCATTCTGCGTACCTGGGCTATGCCAAAATTCGGCTCCTACCCGTTTGGACGACAATTAAAGGCGGTCAGCAATGACCACACATTTTTTCGGCTTGGTAGTTTGAAGGACCCCTCCGTCCACCTCGTTCGATAGAGCCTGCGCCTGCAGGAGTTTCGGCATATTGTCTTCTACAAGCCTGGATACAAGAACACCGATGCGGACTGCCTGTCTCGAGCCCCGGTATCAAGCCAGAGGAAGAGTACGAGGAGGACGCGTTTTGGGTCCGCTAAGCGCCAGCTACTTCGTGCAACACCAACGCTCGAACCCGAACCTACAGCGTCTCGTCCAATATCATAAAGGCAAGGCTGCTTTATCGTCTGTAGAGCTTAAGCGTGGTTTCTCTACTTTCTGTCTAGAAAATGGCATCTCCATAAAGAAGAACTTTGCCGCCGACTAGACTGTTTACCACCTCGTCACTCCGAACAGCTTGAGAGAAAAAATTCAGCAAGCTTTGCACGACAAGCACACAGCTGGACACCTCGGGTTCACCCGAATTCAAGATAAACATTACTGGCCACGACTTCATGCCGACGTCTCACGGTACCTCAAAGCATGACGTGAGTCTCAACGCCGAAAAACGCCATCGATAAGGCCAGCTAAACTATTGAAGCCCAAACTCCCACCGTGCAAGCCCTTTCAAATATTATAATGGGTTTCCTCGGCTCCATCCGAAGCTCCGGCCACTAGTGGATCATCGTGGCGACCGAATATTTGACCCGCTACGTCGAAGCTAAAGGACTGCCTAGTGGTACTGCGGCGGAAGTCATAAAGCTTTTAGTTCAGCAGATCATTTTGCCCCACGGCGCCCCAGCAATTCTTATCAAGGACGCTGGAACAGCACTTGCTACTAAGCTTACTCAAGGCATTCTGAACTTCAGCCACACAAGCCACAGGCGAACTAGCACATACCATCCGCAGGCCGAAGGATTTATGGAGCGTATGCACACAACCATCGCTGACAAGCTTGCCATGTATGTGGACGCCTAACACCAGACCTGGGAAACATCCTCCCTTAGGTCGTCTTCGCCTAAAACACCTCTGTGCGTGAGACCGCCCAGACGGCATCGTTTAGGCTCGTGTACGGCAGGGAGGCATCCACGATGCTCGGCATCATGCTCCCAAACGTCAATGGCGACCACAACATCAACGTCGCCATCTACCTTTAGCGGTCAGAAGCCCGACGACTATCCGGGCTGCGGAACCAGGATCAAGAGCGCACCGACGCCGAACACTACAAACTACCTCTATGCCACACCTAATACAAGCCCGTTGAGCGTCTTTGGTGTCGACGCCCATCCGCCGCCGCGGACTCAGCGAAAAGCTTTTGTGCCGCTACTTTGGGCCGTACACGATTCTTCGAGCAATCTCTGAACTTGACTATGAAGTCATCCTCGATGAAGTTGTACCGCCTCAGTGGCACCATTAACGCCCAGAAGTTGTGCTTGTTGTGCGCCTGAAGCGTTATTTTTGACGCTAAAGGATGCTTGTGTTTTCAGTTCTAGTTGCTCCTTTTTGCGCTCGTTTCCTTTTGTTCAAAGAAGCATCGGGCAGATGTTTCTTTGAGAAGACACTAATGCCACTAATCTTTGCACGGTTTGTTTGCTCACAGTCAGAGCTACCAGCATTCCACTTTATCATTGTGTTTGTAATGCGAGGTACGACTAGACTTATCTAGATTGATCGCGATCGCGCGCAGCGGCTTCCACAATTTTGCAGATGCTTGAAGTTGTTTTTGGTTTCTTATCTCGACGGTTCCTTGCCAATTTTAAACTAAGTGGGACCGAGAAATGCACATATTCTGTTCGATGACTGCCAAGCCAAGCATGCGTGTTGCTACGTCGCCACAGAGTCATTCACTTCATTTTTTTTTTGCTCCAGACACCCGAATAAACAGTTTCTTTTGGAAGCTCTTTTCGCTGCCTTCTTGACTGCCTGACTGCCTTCACTGCTACGGGAAAATATCTTGCTCTGGACAGCATGATACGCAGCTCAATGTGTTGTGTTTTTCGCACAACTCATGAGAAAAGACCGTGCAGCGAATAGAAACATGCCTCATGTTGATGGTTTATACAGGAAAAAGTGCAGTGCAAAAAGTGAATAAATGCATAAAATGAAACATAAATATTACATAAACACATCAGAACACGTTTACTGCTTCATAGCATTTAATTAATATGTAACAACCTTGGGTACAAAAGACGACTGCGTCTTCTAACAGTGCTGTTGACTATCAAATTGATGCATTACCAGCCCAGTGATAGTAGAAGTGAAGAATCCTGCCCCACGAAACGGTCGGTATGAAGAAATGCTGACCATAGGTTGCTCCTATCAGAAGCGACTGCGAGAAGACTTGCCACATCACAGAGATGTAAGCTCTTAGAAGTGTGAAAATTCCAAACTGATACCACATTGCAACGAAAGAAATTTTTTGTAACTACTGCTTTGTTCATAAACTTCAATAAACACATTAACGCACCGAATTGGTAATAGTTTTGTATGCATGTGTGTCAGTCTTTGGAACAATGATTGAGCTTTCAAACATTCCTCTTTAGGCTTAGAGTGGTCCCTATAACCCAAACTGCACGAGTTAAAGTAGGGAATTATGGCACATGAAAGAAAGTCATGTATGCCAATGAAACCAGTACGGTTCGCTGTGGCTTGCTGTTTGAAGAAAGGATTGAAGACTGAACATACTACTCAGTGGTATCCCACTGACGTGAAATTATACTATGGCATCACTTTCTACAAAAACAAAATAGTACTGCAATTTCTCTGTGCATTAACAGTGACGAAAACGGCCTCTCAACTCACTGCTTCTGAGCTTTCATTGTAATGTAACATCTGCTGCTAAAAATGAGGTTCCCTATTCGTTGAGGTGGCTGCATGCAGATAGTGAAGAAAAACAGCAACCATTTCTATTGCCTAGAGGAATTTATTACGCCGCCATTATTATTACTAATTGATCATTGGTTTTTAGGCTCAGTGGTCAACATTTCCCGAACCGAACAAGTTAGGGTACCAAATCATCTCCTGTCAAATCAATTATTGTACGCCAGGCAAACCTATACGACTGAGTATCGCATGTTCTTTCAAGAAATAGTTGCAGTAAAGTGAGACTTATGTATTAGAGTGGTGCTGTTGCACAGGCAAAAAAATTGCGCAATCATATTACAGTCGAGAAAAAGAACTACTATAAGCTCGTCTTTGTGGGAAAACCTAAGACTGTCGTCATCGCACGCATTAGCTCCACTAGCACCCAAGCTACATTAACTACACGACAAACGTCTCTCGATTATTCCTCCAATTCACCCTGTCCATTTCCACCTGCAGCCACCTCATCGCTGCAAACTCTATCTAAACAGCCCACCTAACTATTTCCAGCCCCCCCCTCCCCACGCCCGTACATTTGTCTTGCAGTCCACTAGATTACTCTAAGCAGCTCAAGCTAAAATACAGCATCGTGGCCCATGGAAAGGCGTTATGCACGCTGAAGGAACCCGTACACCTAAGTACGCATGCTGTTTTCTGAAAAGGCTGAAGCAAGACGACACACATAACCCAGCGATATGCTACTGGACATTAGAGATCAACGCGATTATGTCATATTCCAGGCAAACACAAAATTGTAACTTACCTTTTTTCTTATTGCAAAGTGAGAAAGCGAACTCATAAAATCACTTATTCCTTTTAAGCTTTTCATATACGCTATCCATTGATGCTAAATATCATTGGTCCCTCTTGATTTAATGGCTGTAGATACTGAGACAAGCACCGCGCATTCCCTGTTCCTGTGGGTAATTCGCGTAATTACTGCGGATGCATTAGAGTTACTAAAAAAACATTAAAAAGAGCAAAGAGAAGCGTAACTCAGATTTACCCAGTTGTACTTTTCTGATTTTTTTGCTTCTCAACTCTAGTTCAAGCTTTCTGATCTCAGGAATGCGGAATTGCTTTTCAAAGTGCAGGATTCCTTCCTCCAGTGCTCTTTTATCACAGCACGTTGAGTATATGTGTTTCTGCGTTTTCCATAAATGCATAGAAAGCACGACAAATCTATCTATCATAGTAGCAGCGGCATCACTAGGTGCCGTGAAAATGTCAGCAACATCTGCTATTTTTGCTGGTGCTTCTGCTTCTGCAGCTCCAGCCGTGGTTAGATCAATGCCTAAAGCTCTCCCTTGTGCTTTGTAGCAGTGTGCGCTCCAGTTTAAGATTGCTCCTGTTGAGCTGTATGGACTTGTGAAGCTTCGGGGCTAGCTTTCCTGGCCATGGCAGGTGTACAGGCTGACGCCGCACTGCTGCTGCTAATTTCTGCGTTGCTGAGCGAGGAGCTGTTTGGCTTGCTGCTCCTGCCTGCGGTGGCCAATACCGCTGCGCCTCGCACCCTCTTTGGCTCTTGGTCTCTGCTGACAGCTCTTTTCGCCGGAATGATGTATCATCCTGTGCTTGTATACCTGTTTTCGATTTCCCTGCCTATACTTTCCTATCTACCTCTCTTCGATCAAATGACTAAAAAATTCGTTGATCAACTGGATACAGTGGTGACGCAAAATCACTATATGCCTCCCTGACATTTTTAGATTGTGGCTGCTCTGGTTCCTCAGCAGGGAATGGTATAAACAGGGCGCCGCCGTATTTATTTCTTGTGTGAATATTTCGTGCTTTTACTGATTGCGTAAAACTTAAAAGAGAATTTATATTAATGAGACGAATGATGAAAATGATTTTCTGCTTCAATGTGCAGCAACTGAATTTTGGTGTCTTGATGTTGATGGGTTTCTACAATAGGAGGAGGAAGAGGAACATCGGTTAGGAACAACAAGATAATTTATCTCCAAGGCAACAAAAACAACATAGATCTCAATCGAGTGCTGCAACACAGTGGCTTTTCAACTGCATTTATCTTTCTTGATGAACTCCACGAAATGTGAAAAATCGGGCAGTTTTACCCGTGGTATTTTTCCCCGACAAAATGAGCATTGCAATATAGTAGAGCTGCTCATAAATCATGCGTCGCAACGTAAAAAGAAAAATCTACTGACTTTTGCCTTTTCATATATATATATATATATATATATATATATATATATATATATATATATATATATATATATATATATATATATATATATATATATATATATACACACACATTCGTGTTCTCTATCTTGTTTTCGCACAAGCTGCAAAGCAGAAACTTCAGAAAGGCATGTAATGCCAGTTTCAACACTCGACCCCCCGTTCTTGTGATTGATATGACAACCGTTGGTGGCTACTGTTCACAGTGCCAATAGAGCTATTACACTTACTCCTCAAGGTTTAAGGCATCAGGTTTTCCCTCCAACATCGTGTTGCTATGGCTGATAGTGGCACTGACAGCCTCCAGCAGGGCAAGCAGCTCGGATCAACGCGGACTGTGCGTGTACAGATTCAAATATGTTGCTTTTGAATGTTCAGAAATGTCGCACTCTGTTACCACAGCAAATACTCTGAACTGCATACTTTCTTTTTGTACATCAATGTAACACGTGGAAATATCATAGAAAATGACTCTTTAGTGGTAGTAATAATGCATTCCTAATACCGATATGTGATTCTTGTCGTGCTAATTGTTGGTGTCATGCTACAGTGTACAGTTTTAATGTGCTAGCAATTATAGTGCCGCGAATATTTGCAGTGTTTGTTCGTTTTTCAAATCTACCGCTACAGCACTTTATCGCTTTGTTTGCGACGCAAGACGCGACTAGATTTATCTCGATTGATCGCAGCCAGGCAGAACTGATTCTACGTTGTTCCGGAATGTTCTAGTAACTTTGCACGCGTTATCTCGAAATTTCGCTATCAGCTTTAAATTGAGCACGGCCGACAGCGGCGGGCATTCTGTTTGACGACCGCCGAGCACGCTTGTCGCTTCGCCGCCGCCGAGTGATTCAGCCCATTATGGGTGCAAGTCCGCCTAATAAACAGTTTTCTTTTAGAAGAGCCTTTTGTCCGTCTCCATTGCTGCTTCGACAGCCGTCACCACTACGTGACATCTGGTGGAGGTTCGGGGTAGCATTCCATGTTCCGGACGCCCCCTTCAAGTCGTGAAGCCAGCCCTCAGCGCTTCGCACGTGAGGACGAGCCAGCAGCTCAGCGAGCCAGCCGACGTCTTCAGGCAGAGGAGCCTGAGTTCGGGAAACTGCGGACCGCACCAGACAGCGAAAAGACGCTGCTACGAGCACCGCAACCAGCCGAAGATGTCGACACTGATCTTACCGCAGCATCCGCGGGTGCCGCCAACTTTCAATGGATCCCTAGGCGAAGACCTATAAGAATGTTTTTACCAAATTGAGCGCGTGGCATCATTCAACAAGTGTGATGATGCGGCAAAAATTGGACACGTGGTTTTCTCATTGGATGGCTCCGCACGCACGTGGTACGAAAACTACGAGTCGCATCTTACGGCATGGGAGCTATTCAAGAGAGAACTATTGAAGGTAATCACCAGTGTCGTGAGGAAAGAAAGAGCCGAACGACTCCTCGAGTCCAGGATCCAGCTTCCGAATGAGCCCGTCCGTGGTTACGTCGAGGAGATGGAGCACCTATTTCGCCGCGCCGACCCTGAGATGACCGAGGAAAAGACAGTTCAGTTTTTAATGCGCGGCGTAAAAGAACCACTCTTTGGCAGCCTCGTCCGCCAGCCGCCAAAATAGTCGAGGAATTCATGCAAGAAGCCTGCACGATTGACAAGACCATCGACGTACGAGCTCGGCAGTACAATCGCCCTTCCTCTGCCTGTACAATCCGTTCGGACACGACGGTCACCACCAGCGACAGCTTGCGGGAAGTTATCAGCGAAATCGCCCGAGAGGAGCTACGCCGATTACTGCCATCCTCCCCACAGCCACTAGCAGCGACACTGATGGATGTGGTACGGGAAGGAGAGCAACAGGCACTTGGCACCCCGACGGCCACAGCACCGCAGGCCATGACCTACGCCCCTGCAGTAAGGACTGCTTAGCCCCAACGACAACCCCTAGGTCCTCCCCGAGATGAGCCACTTGTTCCACAACGCCGCCTCCCAGCTCCCGCACGCCCAGCCTATGATCGACGCTCAAGCCCCAGGAAATGCGACACCTGGAGGACTTCCGACAACCGGCCGTTGTGATTCCATTACGGTGAGGCCGGCCATATTATTCGTTACTGCCCGTACCGACGTATCGGTCCTCGAGGATTTGCCATTAACGCCCTACGACCACGCTTCAGACAACGTCCGCAGGAAATCGACGAGTAGTACCTGCGTCGAGAGGAGTACACGCCGAACCTCTTTTCGCGCTTATCATCACCGTCAACCTCGCGCTTTGCGTCGCCACGCCGCAGCTACGCAGCCGCGGTACGAGGTGAGGTTGCTCACGAGCAAAACGCCGAAGATCCTCCACTGACCACGCCCCATGAAGACGCTGCACCCGCGACGCCGCATGAAGAACCGACACTCGCTGCACCGACGCCGCACAAAATAACAAGCCCGACCACTACGCAAACTGCCTTCAAAACGACGACGCCACCCAGAAAAGCTTCGGCCACACGCCATATCCGCGACTCGCACACGCGACGAAGCTGTGACCCGACGCCGAGAGCGACATGCAATGCAAGAGCCAGGACCTCTGATTTAGAAGTTACTATCGACGGCCGGAAAGTTACCGCTCTAGTCGACACACCAGCCGCAGCCGCGGCTGAGAAAAGTCACGACGGCATGAGACGGCACACAATTTCGCACCGCAGGGGGCCACCTCATTACGCCATCAGCACGATGCACAGCGCGGGTGACTGTCAAAGGACATACCTATCCTGCGACCTTTGTTGTGCTACCGCAATGCTCCCGCGAAGTGATCTAGGGTATGGATTTCCTTAACGAGCATCAGGCGATCATCGACCTGCGATCCAAGCTGATCACGCTTTCGACGGACAAAGCCATCGCTTCGATGAAAACTCGGGAAAATCACGTTGCCCTGAGTGTCCTGGAGGAAGAAGTGAGCGTCCCACCCCGTTCAAGCGTTATCGTGACCGTAGGCACCACGAAAGCCATTAACGCTGAAGCCACCATCGAGGGCATCATGCAGTTGCTTCTAGACCGAGGAATCAGCATCGCAAGAGGCATCGCACATTTCCGCAATGGTCAGGCCGAAGTACTGCTGACTAACTTCAGCGAAGAATACCGGCACATTAACAGAGGAACGACGATTGCTTTCTTCGACGATATATCCGACGTACGAGACTCCTTCGCCCTCTCCTACCCCTCCGCAGAAGATTCGCCTGACCAAAAGAATTCGCCCACTTTCAACATCAACCCACCCCTGCACCGGAACAGACAAGACAAGACCCGGCAATCTGCTTCAAAACTACAGTGAGTGTTTTTCGACATCACCGAAGGTGCGACAAACGCCAATTGCCAAGCATCGCATTATAACGGACCAACAGGTCCAACCTCTCCGTCAAAGCCTCTACCTTGTGTCACCGCGAGAACGCGAGAACGACAAGCCATCCGGGACCAAGTCGAAGAATTGCTTCGCGACGACGTCATCCAGCCTTCAAACAGCCCTTGGGCGGCACCGGTTGTTCTAGTGAGAAAGACGGCGCACTTCGATTCTGCGTGGATTACCGCCGCTTGAACAACATAACAAAGGACGTCTATCCCCTCCCCCACATCGAAGACACACTGGACCGCCTCTGCAACGCGAAATATTTCTCATCGATGGACATCAAGAGCGGCTACTGGCAAATTGAGGTCGATGAAAGAGAACGCGAGAAGACTTCATTCATCACTCCGGGTGGGCTGTTCGAGTTCAAGGTGATGCCATTTTGTCTCTGTTCCGCACCAGCGACGTTTCAGCGAGTAATGGATACAGTGCTGCCAGGCCTGAAGTGGCAAATTTGTCTGGTATATTTGGATGACATCGTTGCCTTGGCCTCGAACATTGAAGAGCACCTCAAAAGACTTCGAACAGTACTAGACGCAATCAAGTCGTCTGGCCTAACCTTGAAAGTAGAGAAATGCCACTTTCCCTACGAAGAGCTGCTGTTTCTAGGCCACATCGTTAGCAAGGAAGGAGTACGCCCAAACCCGCAGAAAACAGCTGCTATTGAACAGTGTCCACCACCGACCGATAAGAAAGCAGTGCGCAGATTTCTCGGACTGTGCGCATATTACCGACGATTTGTGAAAAACTTTTCACGCATCGCCGAGCCCCTGACCCAACTAACAAAGGCAGACGTGCCGTTTAAATGGGAAGCGCCGCAAGCAGAAGCCTTCAAGGAACTTCAGCGTCGTTTACAGTCCCCACCGATCCTTGCGCATTTTGATGAAAACGCCGATACTGAAGTTCATACAGACGCATGCAGCGTGGCACTAGGCGCCGTCCTCATTCAAAAAAGTGACAGGCTGGAGAAAGTTATCGCATACGCTAGCCGTTCTCTTTCCAAGGCCGAGGCTAACTATTCGACAACTGAGAAGGAGTGCCTTGCCATCATCTGGGCTAAGTCAAAGTTCCGCCCTTACCTATACGGACGACCTATATCAGCGATCACCACGCGCTGCGCTGGCTTGCCAATTTGAAGGACCCCTCTGGCCGACTCGCTCGATGGAGTCTGCGTCTCCAGGAGTTTGACGTCACCGTCGTTCACAAGTCCGGACGCAGGCACTCTGACGCCGATTGCCTCTCACGGGCCCCTGTAGATACACCGCCGCCGGGCGATAATGAGGACGCCTTCTTGGGACCCATCAGCCCCAGCTCTTTTGCTCAGCAGCAACGCTCGGACCCCGACCTAAAACGCCTCACGGAGTACCTGGAAGGCTAGGTTTCTTCACCCCCCGCTTCATTCAAGGGAGGACTGTCTTCCTTCTGTGTGCAGAATGAGGTCCTTGTGAAGAACTTTGCAGCGAGCAAAACAGTCTACCTCCTTGTTGTACCTGCTTGTCTCCGCGAAGAAGTTCTACAGGCTTCACACCACGAGCCGACAGCTGGACATCTCGAATTTATTCGCACCTTCTGCCGCATTCAAGTCAAGTATTACTGGCCCCGACTGTCTGCCGATGTCGCACACTATGTGAAAACCTGCCGAGAATGTCAGCGACTAAAGACCCCTCCCACACGACCAGCAGGATTTCTGAAACCCATTGAACCTCCCTCGAGGCCCATTCAGCAGATCGGCATGAACTTGCTTGACCCTTTTCCAACGTCAACATCTGAAAATAAGTGGATCATCATAGCGACCGACTACCTGACCCGCTACGCTGAGGCGAAAGCCCTGCCGAACTGAACAGCAGCAGAAGTCGCCAAATTTTTCGTGGAGTGCATTCTTTTTCGACACGGCGCCCCCGATGTGCTCATCACGGACAGAGGAACAGCATTCACGACGGAACTGACGCACGTCATCCTGCGTTACAGCCAAACGAGCCACCGGAGGACAACTGCGTACCATCCGCAGGTAACGGACTGACCGAGCACCTGAACAAATCCATCGCCGATATGCTCGCCATGTATGTCGATGCTGAACACGAAACCTGGGATGTCATCCTTCCTTACGTCGTCTTCGCCTACAACACCGCAGTGCAGGAGGCCAGCCAGATGACGCCTTTTAGGCTCCTCCACGGCAGGGAGGCCATGACCACGCTAGGCGCCATGCTGCCCAAAGTTACAGAAGATGAGAACGTCCACGTTTCCGCCTACCTTCAACGCGCAGAAGAAGCTCGAAGGCTTGCCCGATTACGGATCAAAGATCAGCAGCGGTCCGACGCCACACGCTACAACCTACGAAGACGCAACGCGGAATACAAGCCAGGAGACCAAGTCTGGGTGTGGACGCCCATTCGCCGCCGTGGATTGAGTGAAAAGCTTTTGCGCCGTTATTTTGGCCCGTGCAAGGTTCTTCGTCAGCTAGGTGAACTAGATCATGAAGTCATCCCTGAAGCAATGACTGCATCCCAGATACGCCACGTACGACCAGAAGGCCGCTGCATTTCCATGCTCTATTTTCGCAAGATCCATTTTTTTCTCTTACTAGTCGCATTATTTCTTTCAATGCATCGGGTCGATGCATCTTTTAGAGGGGAGTAATTCCGCGAATATTTGCAGTGTTTGTTCGTTTTTGAAATCTGCCGCCACACAACTTTATCGCTTTGTTTGCGACGCAAGATGCGACTAGATTTATCTCGATTGCTCGCAGCCGGGCAGAGCTGATTCTACGTTGTTCCGGAAAGTTCTAGTAACTTTGCATGCTTTATCTCGAAAGTTCGCTATCAGCTTTAAATTGAGCACGGCCGACAGCGGCGGGCATTCAGTTCGGCGACCGCCGAGCACGCTTGTCGCTTCGCCGCCGCCGAGTGATTCAGTCCATTTTGGGTGCAAGTCATCCTCATAAACAGTTTTCTTTTAGAAGACCCTTGTGTCCGTCTTCATCGCTGCTTCGACTGCCATCACCATTCCCCGCATTTTGGCCGTAGCGTGTTTGTCGGTTTTTATGAAGCCAGCTTTGCGGCCCATTATCCAACAATACGTGGGCAGGTGACAGTGTGCCCACCGTGTCAATCGGCAGCTCAATTAATCGTGACAGGTTGCTTGGGAAAAGCAACCTAGATTGCAGCACACCCCCAGCAACAATATTCTCACCGATGACAGCCCCTGCCACAGAAGGGCAGTGGCACATCGCTTCACTGCTGCACTCCTACGCCAGGAGTGGTAAGAAGACTCCGAGGAATCTATGAATGCAGAAAATGACCGATTCCTAATACATGGACACTAACCCGTCATCGCTGTCCGAAAAACTGCCATCCTTGAACTCCGGTTCTGGACACAGTAATCGAAGTAAAACCCGAACAGCTAGAGGAACTACCACCAGCGCATTTGGACCAACTACGCAAATCAGCCATCAATGTTTATAAGCGCCTTCTACGTATCAGAAGTATGCTGTCCTCTGTGAGTACTGCTGAGGCAGGTATTGCTATGCTTTTTACTCTTCTACTTCACTTCATTAGGTTACTGTATATTTGAATATTCACTGTTCGTTTTTCAATTTCTGTACAATAAATTTTCCTGTGCCTTGCACAGTTGTAATATGTTCTGCTTTATGTGAATTGACTGCTTGGAATACAACTCACACCAGTGTGCATCATGAAGTAAAGGACATAAAATGGGTTAAATCTTGCTACCAAAGATCAAAATGACTCGGTGTTGCAACTGGAAGAACAGCTCTCAGATGAGTCAACTGTTGCCGGACACGGACACGAAGAAATATAATTTTTAGCAATTTACACTATTACTTAAGGGATCATTTCGCATCTAAATACATGTTTGAAGTCAGAGTCATTGCATTGGGGAAAATATACATGCAAAATATAGTGAATGGCCACAAAAATATCGAATTTGTTCGCGTGCAGGAACCTGAACAAAACGGTAATAAGGGGAGAATTTAACACTGCCAACAATTTTCGTGCTCTCGTTCATGAAATCTGCGTAATTGCGTGCATGCAAACTGCGCGGCTCCAATCACGTTGTATTTTATCGTATTTTAGCGCATTTTATTGTAGATGGACCACAGTGCCTGTGGCTCTAGTCCAAATCATCGTGGGAACGGCGGCGAAACCATGCATTAAAAACAGCGTAATGATTACAGCGTCGGACGCAACCGAGTTTCTGAATAAATCCCCAGAATTCCACTTCACTAAAGGCTCGCTTCTGTCCTGAATGCAGGCGCAGCACTCTGCATGTTGTGCGTCCAAATCCTGTAAAAACTAATGACGTGACAGCGTCTTTTTATGTTCCCACTTCAACAGCGGGAATGTGCGCTAGCTTCAATGCATAAGATCTAAAATTTCTTCAACTTCGCTGCTGCATCCTAAATATTTGTAACGGCCGCGGCGGTCGGAATTCGATGGAGGCGAAATTCCAGAGGCCCGTGTACTGTGTGATGTCAGTGCACGTGCAAGAACCCCAGGCGGTCGAAATTTGCGGAGCCCTGCATTACGGCAACTCTCATGGCTTCAGTCGCTTTGGGACGTTAAATCCCCATGAACCATTAACCAAACCAAAATTTTTGATTACTAGCCAAATGATATACGCATATTGGGCACAAAAAGAAAGGCCAACCATTTTTTGTGCAGTTTCAACTCTGCATCTGTCATTCCACAAGCATTAATTTAGAAAGCTGATACCAGCTAGGCAAACTACACATTTTAACGTTTAAAATACTAGAGGCGTATCGTTGCTTTCATTGGCGACGAGGATTGTGACTGATTTGTTATTTTCGTGTACTGGGTTCATATCCTCCCCCTATCACCTCATGTCACAAAGAGTGGATGGTAAGCTCGCGCTGGAGAAAGCGCCGATGAAACCGCGCTTGAAACAGTACAAGCTATGAGGCTCAAGCTGACAAAGGAGGCTCTCAGGAGTAAATTTGGTTCAAT
>JARKHS020035349.1:0-19650 GCA_030143305.2 Amblyomma americanum | reverse complement strand
TGGTAGTAATAATGCATTCCTAATACCGATATGTGATTCTTGTCGTGCTAATTGTTGGTGTCATGCTACAGTGTACAGTTTTAATGTGCTAGCAATTATAGTGCCGCGAATATTTGCAGTGTTTGTTCGTTTTTCAAATCTGCCGCTACACCACTTTATCGCTTTGTTTGCGACTCAAGACGCGACTAGATTTATCTCCATTGATCGCAGCCAGGCAGAGCTGATTCTACGTTGCTCCGGAATGTTCTAGTAACTTTGCACGCTTTATCTCGAAAGTTCGCTATCAGCTTTAAATTGAGCACGGCCGACAGCGGCGGGCATTCAGTTCGACGACCACCGAGCACGCTTGTCGCTTCGCCGCCGCCGAGTGATTCAGTCCATTTTGGGTGCAAGTCATCCTAATAAACAGTTTTCTTTTAGAAGACCCTTTTGTCCGTCTTCATTGCTCCTTCGCATGCCGTCACCACTACGTGACATGTGGTGGAGGTGCGGAGTGCCCTTCCATGATCTGGACGCCCCCTTCAAGTCGTGAAGCCAGCCCTCAGCGCTTCGCACGAGAGGACGAGCCAGCAGCTCAGCGAGCCAGCCGACGTCTTCAGGGAGAGGAGCCTGAGATCGGGAAACTGCGGACCGCACCAGACAGCGAAAAGACGCTGCTACGAGCACCGCAACCTCGCCGAAGATGTCGACACTGATCATACTGCAGCATCCGCGGGTGCCGTCAACTTTCAATGGATCCCTAGGCGAAGACCCCGAAGAATGGTTGGACCAATTTGAGCGCGTGGCGTCATTCAACAAGTGGGATCATGCGGCAAAAATTGGGCGCGTGGTTTTCTCATTGGATGGCTCCGCACGCACGTGGTACGAAAACTACGAGTCGTCTCTTATGGCATGGGAGCTATTCAAGAGAGAACTATTGAAGGTATTCACCAGTGTCGTGAGGAAAGAAAGAGCCGAACGACTTCTGGAGTCCAGGATCCAGCTTCCGAATGAGCCCATCCGCGGTTACGTCGAGGAGATGAAGCGCCTATTTCGCCGCGCCGACACCGAGATGACCGAGGAAAAGAAAGTTCACTTTTAATGCGCGGCGTAAAAGAACAACTCTTTGGCAGCCTCGGCCGCCAGCCGCCAAAAACAGTCGAGGAATTCATGCAAGACGCCTGCACGATTGAGAAGACCCTCGACGTCCGATGTCGGCAGTACAATCGCCCTTCCTCTGCCTGTGATATCCGTTCGGACACGACGGCCACCAGCAGCGACAGCTTGCGGGAAGTTAGCGAAATCGTCCGAGAGGAGCTAAGCCGATTACTGCAATCCTCCCCAGAGCCACAAGCAGCGACTCTGATGGATGTGGTACGGGAAGGAGAGCAACAGGCACTTGGCACCCCGACGGCCACAGAACCCCAGGCCATGATCTACGCCCCTGCAGTAAGGACTGCTTAGCTCCAACGACAACCCCTACGTCCTCCCCGAGATGAGCCACTTGTTCCACAACGCCGCCTCCCAGCCCCCGCCGGCCCAGCCTATGACCGACGCTCAAGCCCCAGGAAATGCGACACCTGGAGGACTTCCGACAACCGGCCGTTGTGATTCCATTACGGTGATGCCGGCCATATTCTTCGTCACTGCCCGTGCCGACGTATATGTCTTCGAGGATTTGCCGTTAACGCCCCACGACCACGCTTCAGACAACGTCCGCAGGAAATCGACGAGTACCTGAGTCGAGAGGAGTACACGCCGAACCGCTTTTCGCGCTCACCATCGCCGTCAGCCTCGCGCTTTGCGTCGCCACGCCGCAGCTACGCAGCAGTGGTACGAGGAAGGTCTCCCAGCCCCTGTAGGGAAAACTAAAGGCAGCAACCTCTGGAGGTGAGGTTGCTCACGAGCGAAACGCCGAAGATCCTCCACCGACCATGCCCCATGAATAAGCTGCACTCGCGACGCCGCATGAAGAACCGACACTCGCTGCACCGACGCCGCTCAAAATAGCAAACCCAACCACGACGCAAACTGCCTTCAAAACGACGACTCCACCCAGAAAAGCTTCGACCACACGCCATATCCGCGACTCGCATACGCGAGGAAGCTGTGACCCGACGCCGAGAGCGACATGCAATGCAAGAGCCAGGACCTCTGATTTAGAAGTTACTATCGACGGCCGGAAAGTTACCGCTCTAGTCGACACAGGAGCCGCAGCTGCGGCTGAGAAAAGTCACAACGGCATGAGACGGCACACAATTTCGCACCGCTGGGGGCCACCTCATTACGCCATCAGGACGATGCACAGCGCGAGTGACTGTCAAAGGACATACCTATCCTGTCACCTTTGTTGTGCTACCGCAATGCTCCCGCGAAGTGATCTTGGGTATGGATTTTCTTAACGAGCATCAGGCGATCATCGACCTGCGATCCAAGCTGATCACGCTTTCGACGGACAAAGCCATCGCTTCGATGAAAACTCGGGAAAATCACGTTGCCCTGAGTGTCCTGGAGGAAGAAGTGAGCGCCCCACCCCGTTCAAGCGTTATCGTGACCGTAGACGCCACGAAAGCCATTAACGCTGAAGCCATCATCGGGGGCAACATGCAGTTGCTTCTAGACCAAGGAATCAGCATCGCAAGAGGCATCGCACATTTCCGCAATAGTCAGGCCGAAGTACTGCTGACTAACTTCAGCGAAGAATACCGGCACATTAACAGAATAACGACGATTGCTTTCTACGACGAAATATCCCACGTACGAGACTCCTTCGCCCTCTCCTACCCCTCCGCAGAAGATTCACCTGACCAAGAGAACTCGCCCACTTTCGACATCAACCCAGCCCTGCACCTTAACAGACAAGACAAGAACCGCAATCTGCTTCAAAGCTACAGTGAGTGTTATTCGACATCACCGAAGGTGCGACAAACGCCAATTGCCAAGCATTGCATTATAACGGACCATCACGTCCGACCTCTCCGTCAAAGCCCCTACCGTGTGTCACCGCGATAACGACAAGCCATCTGGGACCAAGTCGAAGAAATGCTTCGCGAAGACGTCATCGAGCCTTCAAACAGCCCCTATGTGGCATCGGTTCTTCTAGTGAGAACTAAAGACGGCGCAATTCGATTCTTCGTGGATTACCGCCGCTTGAACAACATAACAGGGGTCGTCTACCCCCTCCCCCGCATCGACGACACACTGGACCTCCTCTGCAACGCCAAATATTTCTCATCGATGGACATCAAGAGCGGCTACTGGCAAATTGAGGTCGACGAAAGAGAACGCGAGAAGACTGCATTCATCACTCCGGATGGGCTGTTCGAGTTCAAGGTGATGCCATTTTGTCTCTGTTCCGCACCAGCGACGTTTCAGCGAGTAATGGATACAGTGCTTGCAGGCCTGAAGTGACAAATTTGTCTGGTATATTTGGTGACATCGTTGTCTTCGCCTCGAACTTTCAAGAGCACCTCAAAAGACTTCGAACAGTACTGGACGCCATCAAGTCGTCTGGCCTAACCTTGAAAGCTGAGAAATGCCACTTTGCCTACGAAGAGCTGCTGTTTCTAGGCCACATCGTTAACAAGGAGGGAGTCCGCCCAGACCCGCAGAAAACAGCTGCTATTGAACAGTTTCCACCGCCGGCCGATAAGAATGCAGGGCGCAGGTTTCTCAGACTGTGCGCATATTACCGTCGATTTGTGAAAAACTTTACGCGCATCGCCGAGCCCCTGATCCAACTGACGACAGCAGACGTGCCGTTTAAATGGGAAGCGCTGCAAGCAGAAGCCTTCAAGAAACTTCAACGTCGTTTACAGTCCCCACCGATCCTCGCGCACTTTGATGAAAACGCCGATACTGAAGTTCATACCGACGCAAGCATTGTAGACATAGGCACCGTCCTCGTTCAAAAAACCGACGGGCTGGAGAAGGTCATCGCAAACGCTAACCGGTCCCTTTCCAAGGCCGAGGCTAACTGTTCGAAAACTGAGAAGGAGTGCCTTGCCATCATCTGGGCTACGTCGAAATTCCGCCCCTACCTGTACGGACGACTGTTCAAGGTGGTCAGCGACCACCACGCGCTGTACTGGCTTGACAATTTGAAGGACCCCTCTGGCCGACTCGCTCGATGGAGTCTGCGTCTCCAGGAGTTTGACGTCAACGTCGTTTACAAGTCCGGACGCAAGCACTCTGACGCCGATTGCCTCTCACGAGCCCCTGTAGATACACCGCCGCCGGACGATAATGAGGACGCCTTCTTGAGACCCATCAGCCCCAGCTCTTTTGCTCAGCAGCAACGCTCGGACCCCGACCTAAAACGCCTCATTGAGTACCTGGAAGGCTAGGTTTCTTCACCCCCCGCTTCATTCAAGCGAGGACTGTCTTTCTTTTGTGCGCAGACTGTGGTCCTTGTGAAGAACATTGCAGCGAGCAAAACAGTCTACCTCGTCGTTGTACCTACTTGTCTCCGCGAAGTTCTACAGGCTTCACACGACGAGCCGACAGCTGGACATCTCGGATTTATTCGCACCCTCCGCCGCATTCAAGTCATGTATTACTGGCCCCGACTCTCTGCTGATGTCGCACACTATGTGAAATCCTGCCGAGATTTTCAGCGACTAAACACACCTCCCACACGACCAGCAGGATTTCTGAAACCCATTGAACCTCCCTCGAGGCCCTTTCAGCAGATCGGCATGGACTTGCTTGGCCCTTTTCCAACGTCAACATCTGGAAATAAGTGGATCATCATAGCGACCGACTACCTGACCCGCTTCGCTGAGGCGAAAGCCGTACCGAACGGAACAGCAGCAGAAGCCGCCAAATTTTTCGTCGAGTGCATTCTTCTTCGACACGACGCCCCCGATGTGCTCATCGCGGACAGAGGAACAGCATTCACGGCGGAACTGACGCACGCCATCCTGCGTTACAGCCAAACGAGCCACCGTAGGACAACTGCGTACCATCCGCAGACCAACGGACTGACCGAGCGCCTGAACAAATCCATCGCCGATATGCTCGCCATGTATGTCGATGCTGAACACAAAACCTGGGATGTCATCCTTCCTTACGTCGTCTTCGCCTACAACACCGCAGTGCAGGAGACCACCCAGTTGACGCCTTTTAGGCTCCTCCACGGCAGGGAGGCCATGACCACGCTAGACGCCATGCTGCCCAAAGTTACAGAAGATGAGAACGTCGACGTTTCCGCCTACTTTCAACGCGCAGAAGAAGCTCGAAGGCTTGCCCGATTGCGGATCAAAGATCAGCAGCGGTCCGACGCCACACGATACAACCTACGACGACGCAACGCGGAATACAAGCCAGGAGACCAAGTCTGGGTGTGGACGCCCATTCGCCGCCGTGGATTGAGTGAAAAGCTTTTGCGCCGTTATTTCAGCCCGTGCAAGGTTCTTCGTCAGCTAGGTGAACTGGATCCTGAAGTCATCCCTGAAGCAATGACTGCATCCCAGCTACACCGTGTACGACCAGAAGGCCGCTGCATTTCCATGCTCTATTTTCGCAAGATCCGTTTTTTTTCTCTTAATAGTCGCATTATTTGTTTCAATGCATCAGGTCGATGCATCTTTTAGAGGGGAGTAATGCCGCGAATATTTGCAGTGTTTGTTCGTTTTTCAAATCTGCCGCCACACCACTTAATCGCTTTGTTTGCGACGCCAGACGCAACTAGATTTATCTCGATTGATCGCAGCCAGCCAGAGCTGATTCTACGTTGTTCCGGAATGTTCTAGTAACTTTGCACGCTTTATCTCGAAAGTTCGCTATCAGGTTTAAATTGAGCACGGCCGACAGCGGCGGGCATTCAGTTCGACGACCGCCGAGCACGCTTGTCGCTTCGCCGCCGCCGAGTGATTAAGTCCATTTTGTGTGCAAGTCAGCCCAATAAACAGTTTTCTTTTAGAAGACCCTTTTGTCCGTCTTCATCGCTGCTTCGACTGCCGTCACCAATCCCCGCATTTTGGCCGTAGCGTGTTTTTCGGTTTTTATGAAGCCAGCTTTGCGGCCCATTATCCAACAATACCTGAGCAGGTGACAGTGTGCCCACTGTGTCAAGCGGCAGCTCAATTAATCGTGACAGGTTGCTCGGGAAAAGCTAACTAGATTGCAGCACCCCCAGCAACAATATTCTCACCGATGACAGCCCCTGCCACAGAAGGGCAGTGGCACATCGCATCACTGCTGCACTCCTACGCCAGGAGTGGTAAGAAGACTCCGAGGAATCTATGAATGGAGAAAATGACCGATTCCTAATACATGGACACTAACCCGTCATCGCTGTCCGAAAAACTGCCATCCTTGAACTCCGGTTCTGGACACAGTAATCGAAGTAAAACCCGAACAGCTAGAGGACCTACCGCCAGCGCATTTGGACCAACTACGCAAATCAGCCATCAATGTTTATAAGCGCCTTCTACGTATCAGAAGTTTGTTGTTCTCTGTGAGTACTGCTGAGGCAGGTATTGCTATGCTTTTTACTTTTATACTTCACTTCATTAGGTTACTGTATATTTGAATATTCACTGTTCGTTTAGGAGTGGTAAGAAGACTCCGAGGAATCTATGAATGGAGAAAATGACCGATTCCTAATACATGGACACTAACCCGTCATCGCTGTCCGAAAAACTGCCATCCTTGAACTCCGGTTCTGGACACAGTAATCGAAGTAAAACCCGAACAGCTAGAGGACCTACCGCCAGCGCATTTGGACCAACTACGCAAATCAGCCATCAATGTTTATAAGCGCCTTCTACGTATCAGAAGTTTGTTGTTCTCTGTGAGTACTGCTGAGGCAGGTATTGCTATGCTTTTTACTTTTATACTTCACTTCATTAGGTTACTGTATATTTGAATATTCACTGTTCGTTTTTCAATTTCTGTACAATAAATTTTCCTGCTCCTTGCACAGTTGTAATGTGTTCTGCTTTATGTGAATTGACTGCTTGGAATACCACTAACACCAGTGTGCATCATGAAATAAAAGACATAAAATGGGTTAAATCTTGCTACCAAAGATCAAAATAACTTGGCGTTGCAACTGGAAGAACAGCTCTCAGATGAGTCAACTGTTGCCGGACACGGACACGAAGAAATATAATTTTTAGCAATTTACACTATTACTTAAGGGATCATTTCGCATCTAAATACATGTTTGAAGTCAGAGTCATTGCATTGGGGAAAATAAACATGAAGAATATAGTGTATGACCACAAAAATATCGAATTTGTTCACGTGCAGGAACCTGAACAAAACGGTAATAAGGGGAGAATTTAACGCTGCCAACAATTTTCGTGCTCTCGTTCATGAAATCTGCGTAATTGCGTGCATGCAAACTGCGCGGCTCCAATCACGTTGTATTTTATCTTATTTTAGCGCATTTTATTTTAGATGGACCACAGTGCCTGTGGCTCTAGTCCAAATCATCGTGGGAACGGCGACGAAACCATGCATTAAAAACAGCGTAATGATTACAGCGTCGGACGCAACCGAGTTTCTGAATAAATCCCCAGAATTCCACTTTACTAAAGGCTCGCTTCTGTCCTGAATGCAGGCGCTGCACACTGCATGTTGTGCGTCCAAATCCTGTAAAAACTAGTGACGTGACAGCGTCTTTTTATGTTCCCACTTCAGCAGCGGGAATGTGAACTAGCGTCAATGCATAAGATCTAAAATTTCTTCAACTTCGCTGTCTGCATCCTAAATATTTGTAACGGCCGCGGCGGTCGAAATTCGATGGAGGCGAAATTCCAGAAGCCCGTGTACTGTGTGATGTCAGTGCACGTGAAAGACCCCAGGCGGTCGAAATTTGCGGAGCCCTGCATTACGGCGACCCTCATGGCTTCAGTCGCTTTGGGACGTTAAATCCCCATGAACCATTAACCAAACCAAAATTTTTGATTACTAGCCAAATGATATACGCATATTGGGCATAAAAAGAAAGGCCAACCATTTTTTGTGCAGTTTCAACTCTGCATCGGTCATTCCGCTAGCATTAATTTAGAAAGCTGATACCAGCTAGGCAAACTACACATTTTAACGTTTAAAATACTAGAGGCGTATCGTTGCTTTCATTGCCGACGAGGATTGTGACTGATTCGTTATTTTCGTGTACTGGGTTCATATCCTCCCCCTATCACCGCATGTCACAAAGAGTGGATGGTAAGCTCGCGCTGGAGAAAGCGCCGATGAAACCGCGCTTGAAACTGTACCAGCTATGAGGCTCAAGCTGACAAAGGAGGCTCTCAGGAGTGTATTTGGTTCAATTTTGATACGCACCTCCTTTGTCAAACGTAACCGGGCAGAGGTGGTTTGTTTCTTAGGCGCGTAGCGAATCACCTACGGCAGCCCTTAAGCTCTGAATCTGTGCAAAGTGTAAGGGAGCGTTTTTCTCACGTTCTGACACCTTCCGGTTTTTAGGGTTGCCGTAGTGGCTCTGTTATACGGTTGAGAAGCAACGACCTGCTGCTCCGTTACTTTTGTCAAAAGGGGTACGTCGGCAGGGTCTGGTCGATTTATCATTTGAAGTGCCATTTGAGTGTAGGTCTATTTTTCTAGGCGCTGCGTGGCCTATTTTGCTATCATAGTTTTTCCAAAGGAAAGATATATGCATTCGCCTAAAAATGACTTAGTTTTGGTATCTGGCAACGCATCTTAGCCATATTTTATTACAGAGAGTAATACAGCTCCCGTGAGTGTTGCTGTTCTTACTCGCTTTATTTTCTGGACTTTGCTTGACTGCCCAAGGCATTGTTGTAAAGACCACGTGCTATCTTTGTGAATTAAATTACGCTCATTCTTCGTGTAATCGCCTTAAATTCCTTCTTGCAATACCAGGCTCTCAGATTTACGTGTGTATTCAAATGAGGTCAAAGCGATGTGATTTTTTTGTCAGCTTCCAAATGCGAAACTAAAAAGCTTTAAACGCTATCGCTCCAGATTTTCTCACCCACCTCCAACAAAGAGGCTCGAAGCCGCACAGCAGGTGTACGGAAAGAAATCGTCGTATTCGCGCCGACTGTGTAAATGAACCACCAATTTATTGGAGATGTCAAGCGAGGAGTGGATCACGAGAGCCCCATATTCATGCGGAACAGCTTGCACACAAAGTTTGTTCTTGCTTGATGATGTTTGACCGTTTTATGGCTAGTAGTTTTCGCGACCCAACTTTTGTTCTTCACTCAAAAATCTCTTTTATCCTGTTAAATGTCAGCGCGACACGAAAAATGTTTCACTGCTAATGCGAATACTGTATGATGTTATTACGGAGTGCAGACCTGTTCTAATAAGTTTGATAAGCGAACAGCATAGATTATTTTAAGGTGAACGCAGCCTCACTTGAGTGCGGCCAGTGAATGATCATAAGTGTCTACAAGGATTCCGGTCAGTGATGACATGGAAGAATGTAAAATACTCGGTGGGCCTGTATGAATTCAACCGTTGTGTTGTTGTTTTTATCTACGATCTAAACCCAATTCCAGTGATCCAATTTGCTGAACATTACTGAAATGTTTTAACGTCTTAGCCCAATAGCTTTGTTCAGAGAACATTTGAAAATAGTTCCGTGCATAACCAGTATTGAAGACCACTGACTCTGCTATGAGGGCATCCAGCGCTTGGAAGGGTGTCCTGGTGGGCAAATATCTCTTAAATGGAAATTGTGTTGTAGGCATGCCAAACTTCAAAACCTGTATTAAAAACTGTTCTGCGTGTACTGTTTCTGGTGATATCGTTACTAGACGCAAAGAGTTGTTCGTACTCTTATCTGTAAACAAGACAAACCTATTCCACACCTTTAAACAAACCTCTTAGCCTGCAGTACTTTTCGTGGTGGTTCCAATTTGCACCTTTCGTCTATCATTCACCGCTACTGTTTTTCCTTCCTCTGTCCGATGAACACCAGGTATGAAACCGAGCTCTATTGTAAAATGCGCGCAAAATTAGCCCTATCTGTGAAATTTATCTTTTTTGTGTTCTGCGATATCGAATGCATCATCAGCGTCTTTAAAATGTGCGTGCTAATAATTTAGATAACCAAATTAACAATACCAGCAGTACGCATTTCTTACTCTATAACGGGAGGTATTTTAATGAAGTGCCACCTTCAGCAAGCATTTCAAGATCTATTCTGGAAGACTATATTGCTCATACGGGCCAATCCACTTATTACAGACGCAGATACAACGAATGCTCGTTTGCTACGCGCGAGGCCGCTGCTACGGCCAAAATACGTTCTGCGGCAGCGCCACTGCGTTAAAATAGAACGATACACCGCTCTCAGATTCCCGACTCGGTAATTACGAATGAGGCACCGTAAGCTCATCACCGCGGTCGTAAAACTCGCGCCAAATAACAACTCGCAGCCCTCGTGGCCATACCCATAAAGGCCCTTAGCAACCCGGAAAAAAAATGGGAGACGCTTAAGCTTCGCCTTTAAGCGTGGACTCGATAGCATTATAGTGCCCAGTTCTCATCCCCTGCTGAATTACCTAATCCCTACCCATAGTTACTAATACACGCGTATGTACCGCCCTCCGCACACTTAACATGAACGCTGGAGCGTGTCTTCTGACGTTCGCGCTAATGGGCTTCGGCCGTTGGGTCTGAGCCACACTAGGGTGGAACCTGGCCACGACCTGTCTCCAGCTGCTACAAACACACCGTGCAGCATGGTGCCGGACTCAGGGCCCTGCGCTCTGGGGCGGTAATAGCTGTGCAGGACGCGCTGTCCAGCGTTCGTGTTAAGCGTGCTGACGGCAGTACATGTCCCCAAGACAATCCACTCAGTCAAGACCATAACGGGTACAGCACTGATCTGAGGTGCAGGTCCAGGAAAAGCGCGACAGAGAGAGGGAGGTATAACGCGCCGCCCGTCGCTGGCTTTAGTGACGGCTTTGCGAGGGCGGCAACTTACTACCAGTTGCCTTCAACGCTTCAACGTTGATCAGTTATGTCGCTTCCTTGAAGCAGCTGGTAGGCATCAGTGGCATCGGCAGGAGCACATTATCAAATTGGATAGGTTGGCAAGCGCTTTCGTCTTACACAAAGAGACGTTCATAACGAACTTTTTAAAGCAGTAGTCGTCAGTGCAGTCTTATATTGTATATTTTGCTGTATTTTGGGAAGTCCACTTGTTAAGAAATCCGCAAGCGACGAGCGAATTCCGCCCGACATTAAGGTTCTGTAAGTTGGCTCGACTGTGTTTAGATACGCAAAAAAATAGTTGCGCACAAACCTAATAATGTCTACAACGGCAAGAAATAAAGACAGCTTTCTTTGCTTATGCCATAGAGTGCGATTGGAGACGGAGCGCTTGTTATAAGCGCCTTCCCTGCAACATGAATCGCTGATAAGGATTGAAACGAGTATTAAAAAAAGATGACACGCAAAAAATGCAACAATTTCAACAGCTAATAACGTCGCCTTTCGACGCTCAGTCCTATTCGCGCTCCTAGCTCTCTACCTCATAGCTTTCCTCTGTTTCAATCTCTTTCTCGTTTTTCTCTGTAACTATTTTCTAGTACTCTATTAAAATTGTAAGATGGGCTGGGTAATATTCATTTCAGCGGTCCTTTTATGCCCACAAGCGCATCCTAAATTTTTATTGAAAACGTGGACTGCTAAATAATGCTTGTCAGAAGTAACAAGTTTTGACGCACTGCAAAGGCTTTTTTTATGCAGATCAACGCCAATTCATATTTTATCAGAAGACTGATGTTGTAATAGTCGGATTCAATCCAAGAGCGCAGCGATAAACGCACCTCTAAGCAGAGCCTCAAAGCTCATTCCATATACTTACATTCATGACATGACGGTCAATCGCCTAGCACCGTCAAGTCAGCTGCGACGCCACGCTAGCACGTGCAAGACAGTTTACCGCGACGTCACACCAATAAGTCGACTGCATTTGTAGAGCACCTCCTTGAGGGGATTTCGGGCTTTTCTAGCTGGTTTTACACAGTTTTGGTCTAAGATTATATGCAAGTGTTTCCCACGTAGACAATACGGCAGACTACCGTAATCGCCGTTGAGAACAGCATATGGAAGGCAGAATCTGCGATAACGCTTGAATATCTTAGCGTCAACAAAATGCGCCCACAAGCGGAATCATTAAATATAATAGTCTGATCAGCGACCGACTCTCAAGAACGCCGTGAAGAAAACATATGAGCAGGCTATTAAAGACAAAACGCTATACCTTATATCAAGCCATGTAGCAATCTGGACAGCAAACGTGTGGGAGCACAGAACTTAGGTGTCTTTAGATTTCGAGACCATTTGGCAGGAAGTGAATAATACTTAGTAAAATTACTGATTTGATTGCTTGGTTCAACATCATGACGGATATAATCCAGCACCCTTAATCAGCAGAACTACGTCAAACGGTAAGAAGTGCTGCATGCTTCTGCTAATTGTGTTTCTCCCTGAGCATGGTCACTTGTATTCGTTCGTGAGTTAAGCCACGTCGACACCTTCGGTGTAGCCGAGCCAAACCATAAATAAATACACATTGCGCGACTGGGATTAAAACCCCGCAAGCATACCAGCTTCGCTGGCACTACAAAAGAGCACTACACTATCGCCGCAGCCGATCACGCCCCGCGATAAACTTGCAACACACTCCTGCTCTGCGCATTTATCATAATCGTCCGACTAATACTAGTATCCGACTAATATGCACATTCTCGCGCGCTCTGCATGGCACATCGTCTTCAACTAATACTATTATTCGAACTAATATCGTCGCCAGACATGCCTGCGACCCAAGAAAGCAAAACCCTGGAGAAATCAGGCTAAACAAATGCTTGCGCACATCTACTGTGTATAGTTACGTAAAGGCCCTTACATTTTTTCTACATCTTTTATTAATGCGAAAGCATTTCTTGTCTCATAAGCGGCGTGTACAGGACCTGTCGGCACAGCGTGTCCACTTGAAAATGACCATTGGAAGAAGATATTGTCACGTAGTGGTGACGGCAGTCGAAGCAGCGATGAAGACGGACGAAAGGATCTTCTAAAAGAACTGTTTATTGGGCTGACTTGCACCCAAAATGGACTGAATCACTCGGCGGCGGCGAAGCGACAAGCGTGCTCGGCGGTCGTCGAACAGAATGCCCGCCGCTGTCGGCCGTGCTCAATTTAAAGCTGATAGCGAACATTCGAGATAAAGGGCGCAAAGTTACTAGAACATTCCGGAACAACATAGAATCAGCTTTGCCTGGCTGCGATCAATCGAGATAAATCTAGTCGCGTCTTGCGTCGCAAACAAAGCGATAAAGTGGTGTCGCGGCAGATTTGAAAAACGAACAAACACTGCAAATATTCGCGGCAATATTCGCTCGCATTGTGTTTCGAGCCCAGGCCCCTTGTTTGCAAGGCGGGGGCGCGAAGCATACGCATTGAAGGTTTTTTTTTCTTTATTGTATGCAAATAGTGCCGAAAAGAAAATCTTAGTATGGTCATGCCGATAAACACACGGCCACCATACCCCTACACATCCCCACCTTCCTTAACATCAAGTCTCCCACGAAACACAGGGCTGTTGGCTCAAGAGCATTAGAGGGTCACGAAGTGAACTCTTTGTGATGTGAACGGCGGTCAAGTGTGTCGGTGATGTGTATTCGTGTTGGAGAACGTTGACTTGCAATGAAAAAAGCTGCTGACGTTCAATTCTCCAATGCAGCAGACTGCAGTGCCCTCCAATTTTTTAGCCTTGCCCAAAATTTTAAAAGCCTCTTTGAAAGTAGCTTTATTTGTTACTAAGTGACTTTCCTGGTGTTGTGGCACCCCGCCCCTCTCCACTCCAGGAAAGGCGTGTGTGACGTGACGTATGCAAGTCAGAATGGCGTCAAGCTTTGTGCGCGGCGGGGTGCCCTCATAGCCAACAGTTTCGGTTTCACGAGGCTTGCAATAAGACATTCTTTCGCAGCAACTGAAAGAAACTTGCGTTCTCCAGCATGTGAAAACCTACACGGCTGCCTTCAATTGCGACTGTGACTCGTTCCTCAACTCTAATACAAATAACCACTTAGATTTTGTGGGTAACGACCCTTCTAATAAGGAGGGGTGTCAGGCAGGCAGACAGCATCTAACCAATTCTATTCACCACCTGTTTACTAGAGACGTTCAGAGGTAAGGATTAGGAATACCTAGGAATAAGAGTTAATGAAGAAAACCTTAATAAACAAAGAATTGCAGTTGACATTGGCTTGCTAAGTCACTCAGGAGATAAACTGCAAAGCATGAACAATGAGTTCGACAGGCAGAGCAGAGCGCTGGGCCTAAACATTATTACACAGAAAACTAAAGTCATTCTCAGAACAGAACAGCAGTTTACAGTTGGTAGAGAGGAGCTGGAAGTCGTCAGGGAATGCGTCTATTTCTGGCAGGGAGTGACCACAAATCCAAATCACGTGGGCGAAACAACTAGAAGAATGAACAGGAGCCCATTTGGCAGGTTTTCTCGGATCATGAAAGGCAGTTTACCAATATTCCTTTAACAGAAAAATACACAACAGCTGTATCTTATCGGTACTCACATGTGGGACAGGAACGTGGAGGATAAGGAAAACTTAAATTGAGGACCACGCAGCGAGCTTTGGAAGGGAACATGCCTAGGTGTAACGTTAAGAGACAGGAATTAGAGGGAACAATAGGTCAGGGAAGAAACGCAGCCTAATGACCTACGACCAGGACATGTAATGTGAAGGCAATATAATCGATGGTCCTTAACAGTAATGGAAGGAATTCCAAGGGAAAGCAAGCATAGCAGCGGGCTCGTGAAAGTTAGGTGGACGAATGAGATTAAGAATTTTCCGGGGATAGGATGGCCGCGGCTAGCACACGAAATGCTTAATTTGAGAGGTACGGGAGAGGCCTTTGCCCTGCAGTGGGCGCAGTCAGGCTGATGACGACGACATGCTGGTTACCCGGCTTGTAAATATACACGCTCGCTTGTTTTCTCAGACACGTAAGCACTGATATCATTACCCCCTAACAGCCGTTTGCTCTTCCGCAAACTCTCTTTTTCGGTATACTTAGACACCTTTTAAACACGTACGCCGAACATTTGAGTTAAAGCGTTGGGGATACATGGGAATCTATGTAATTTGCCTACAATAAAATATGCGAGGGATATGCGAGGGACTTCGAATCTGCCCCTCCAGAAGTGGCGTGGATGGTGTGAGTGATGTTTTTGTAAGGAATGACGGTTGAATGACGCCTTTCTTTGCAACAGAGCGAAGCTAGGTGCTATAGAGAACGCCTTAGCGCGTGGCTTCAGAATATATATTTGGCAAGCTTTCATTCTTTTTAATGGACCGAAATCTAAGGGCACGCCAACTTCTTTAATTCCTTCAGTACTGATATAGTCCCACCGGAGATGAAATTGCTGAGCCACAGGGCTACATATTACGTTTTATTCTGTAGCACCCTCTATTGGGTGGCGCCGCGAACCCGGATAGCGCCCGCCACCCGGTTAAGAAAATAAAGACGGCGCCTGGCCCTGGCTCGTCCAGCCACGGCTCACAGTTGTGTTCTGGTGTCGGTAGGGTCACTCATCTACGCTGGCGTCTAGAGTCAGATCACAAAGCAGTCCATGTAGACGTGGCGGCGTACACTGAACCGAGCAACTTTGTTGCAGTCGCCCTTTACCACAATTTTCAACTACTGACGAGTGTTTCACTCCAGGCTGAGGATCCTGCCGCGGCGGAAGCCTCCGCCATCGCCCTTGCCATAAGGCATTGTGATCTGGCGGATAAATCACTTCACATAATAACTGACTCGAAGCGAGCCTGTCAATATTACATTACAGAGAGAGTCCCAAAAATGACAGCGGCTCTACTGATACCGTCGGGCCTCTCACCTACACTTTAACGCCCCCATAGCATTACTTGGACCCCGGGCCATTCAGGTCTTGAAGGCAACGAGGCGGCAAACGATCTAGCTCGTGAGCTAACAAACCGTGCGGATCCTTGCCCGAACCTCACCCCTCTACCATCAAACTATGGGGAACGGCTGGAGATGCTTAGATTAGATCGTAGAATGTATCCCCCTCTCCATATTAAACTCACCACAAAAGAAGCCACATTTTGGAGGCGAATACAAACGAATACCTTCCCTGACCTGTACTTGTACAGCTTCATTCGCCCTTCCAAATACCGCCCCTTCTGTCCATGGTGCCGCGAAAAGCCTACGCTGTTTCACATTTCCTGGAATTGTCCCCAAAAACCACCTCATCTAAAACGATTACAGACATCATACGAGCAGTGGGAGGCAGCCCTGACCAGCAATGGTCTGGAGGACCAGTGTCGCATCATCAGACTGGTCCAGGCATCCTCCCAAGCCACCGGAGTCCTGAACTGAGGAGTCCGCCTACCTGACTCGTAGAACACTTCAATGAAATAATAAATGTTTATCTCTCTCTCTGGTGTCGGTTCGCAGAAGCAGTCTTGTTCCTTCGCTCCTGAGGCGTCAAGCCTACAACTGGTGACCTAGGACGAGCAATGACCGATCCCGCAGCATTCACTGAAAAGGACTCACGTCCGCAGGGCGTCTCGTCACTGCAGGTTCGCCTCCCACCTTTCTGGCCCCAGAACCCACAAGTTTGGTTCCACCAGATAGAGGCGCAATTTTGCCTTTCCCGCATCAGGTCGGAGACGACCAGCTACTACCATGTCGCCTCGAGCCTTCCTCCTAACGTTGCCGGTGAGCTCTTAGACGTTCTCTCCGCCCCCATGGGCGCTACACCATATCAGCACCTGAAAACCAAGGTGCTGGAGAGATTTATGCCGTCGGAACGCACCCGCCTCTAGCGGCTGCTTACCGAGGAGGACCTTGGCGACCGGCGCCCTTCCCAGCGTCTGCGCCGGATGCGACATCTTCTCGGGGAGCGCGATATCCCCACCCACCCGGCGTTGCTTCGAGAGATTTTCCTCCAACGCCTTCCCAAGTCCATCCGCCTCGTCCTTGCGGCGGCCGGTGACGTCAAGCTCGACCGCCTGGCTGAGCGCGCCGATAACGTTCATGAGGCGACCTCCCCGTCCGTCACTGCTGTTTTGCCGCCTACAGACCCGGCGATTTCGTGCCTTAAGGCCCACCTCGATGAGCTTGCCGCCTCAGTCGCCGCACTCCGCAGCCCACCCCAGCTACAATTTTAAGCCCTTGAGAGAAAGCAGCACCTAAATGCGACCGGAAAGTTGTTGTTCTTCTAAATATTTCAGTGAAATTCCGTTATACATCAACAATACTTACGCTGATTTAAGTGTCTGACGCACGAATATGCTCTGTCGACAAAGACTAATTCCTTATTTAAGGAGCTTTCAACTTCGCTGAGGCAGCTCATACACTCGCTTCAGAGTGCACAGTCCTTAGCGAAATCTGTACGCTGTCCGTGGGTAGCATTAATGGGTATTCTTCTTTATGTTATATCTATACTCGCTTTGTTCGCAGTCTTCGTCGCTTCTGAAGGAGAGCGTAGAATGGTTGAAGGAATCGACACCGCCTGGAAGGTAACGAGGAGCAGTTCACTTATTACACTGTAATGACGCAATAGAAAGGCAGCATAATTTTCTCCCTATTTCTTGGGAATTCCTTTCTAAAGGTATTTGTATTGGCAATGATTGTTTCATATATGTTTGCCTTTTTATGAGATTGTTCTATGCGCAAATGATGTCCACGAGGGTGGTGGGGGGGGGGGGTGGAGGGGGGGAGTGCTAGCTGCTAAGGCAGGCCTTTTGGTGTTTCATTTATTTAATCATTTCCGCAGGTATAGCGCAAAAAATGCGCATTATCTAAGAGCCTGCCCGTCCGCATGTGATTCTGAAGTTCTCCCGGTATATTATATTTTCGATACATGCATTCATGTCTCATTTTATGACCTGACTTGGAACGTTCAAGTCGCCGATGCTATATTTATTTGTCAGAAGGATTTGATCTTAATCTTATGCTCTTTCTTTGTAGCTTAAACTCGGTACTTTATAATCCATTTTTTTTTCTTGCCGGATGTCCAAAACTCGCTGATTTACCGCGATTTATTTATGTGGTCAATTTTAAAGCTTTCTAAGTTGCGTGCCCGATATAGTGACATCTGTTATCAGTTCGCGCACGTAATCATAGCTGATTACGTTTATAAACGCGTTGTGCAGCCACGCAGTTGCGTCCGAGATACGGAGTGATCGATGATGTATGTGCATTTTTAACAGCAATTTACCATCATCTGCCGCACAATTCCAGCTCCAGCTTCGGAACAAGTTGGTCGCAATTTCGTGGGCATGTTTGAACAACTTCGACAAACAGTGGAGGTAGAATATTTGTGCCGAAAACCGCTAAGAAACCCTTCTATTAGCCGAGAACAAAAGACTGCCATAGTAAAATGCAACTCAAGAATTTAGCCAGTCACAAAATAACGTTCTCTAAGCAACAGCGTTTACCTATTTCATTGACATCACGTATAATCACCGTGCAACTCCTAGCGTTTTCTTGCTTCTTTCAGGCGGATAGGAGATGACGGGCCGCCTTGTCACGTTCGTGTGCGTTCGCATTATCCGCTCGTCACAAGGAAGAGAATATCAATATCCTCTGTCCTTCTACCCCATTGGACTGCCACGGCTACGGCACTATTGGCGGCAATCATTTTGAAGCCCAGAGCGAAAGCATAATGGATCAGGAAGACCACAATTCACAATAAAAATATAATATCTGAGACATGCTGTGTTGGCCGAGCGGTTCTCAGAAGTGGGGAACGATGCTTCTCGTGTGCAGCGGCGCTGGTTGGAATGGCGGTCGAGGATTTGGTGTAGTAATAATAATAATAATAATGGGTTTTTGGGGAAAGGAAATGGCGCAGTATCTGTCTCATATATCGTTGGACACATGAACCGTGCCGTAATGGAAGGGAAAAAGGAGGGAGTGAAAGAAGAAAGGAAGAAAGAGGTGCCGTAGTGGAGGGCTTATAGATGATGGTGACATCTTTGCGGTTCACCAGCCAACACAGCGAGTGGTGGTCACTGACGACCCTGAAAGGGCAGCCATATAGGTACGGGCGAAATTTTGTTACTGCCCGCACAATGGCCAGGCATTCTTTTTCGGTGGTAGAATAGTTCGCCTCCGATCGTGACAAGGTGCAGCTCGCGTATGCGATTACGCGTACGAAACCATCCTGCCTCTGCACAACGACCGCACCGAGGCCGATGTTGCTGGCGTCTGTGTGTAGTTCAGTCTCGGCTGACTCGTCGAAATGTCCAAGGATGGGCGTACTTTGGAGACGTGTGCGGAGGTCTTCAATGGCTTGCTATTGCTCCAGGCCCCCCAAGAACGGTTCGGAATATTTCGTGAGTAGGGTGAGGGGCTCAGCAATCTGGGAGTTCTGCACAAAACGCTTATAATAGGCGCAGAGACCCAGAAAGCGGCGCACACTGCGCTTATCGGTGGGCACAGGAAAAGCAGCCACGGCAGCAGACTTATCGGGGTCTGGGCTAACCCCTTTAGCACTCACGATGTGGCCCAGAAACTTCAACTCTCCGAAAGCGAAGTGACACTTTTCGGTCTTCAGGGAAAGACCGGCCGACCGAATTGCTTCGAACACAGCACGCAGGCGTCTCAGGAGCTTTTCGAACGTGTCAGATAAGATGACAACGTCGTCCAAGTCCACGAGGC
>JARKHS020035348.1:7500-12043 GCA_030143305.2 Amblyomma americanum | reverse complement strand
TTGCTTTCATCAAGATCAGCGGCGTTCGCGACTGTCAGAAAAGAACACGGAGCAATCAAATCGTCAGTGTACGCGCCGTCCAGAAACGACGGTGAACATATTGTTTGCGTGATGGCTGTTGAAATGAAAGAAAAGATTGAATAAACCGCATGTTTAGTCATGCGGTTTGATAAATAAAAACAAATTAGAGATGCAGGAAAGAAAATATTTTCAGCAATAAATTGTCACCCGCGGAGGACGCCAGCCATGATCAAAATCATCCTACTTTGGTGCCCAAATAACAAAAACTCAGTAAAACTTTTTTAATTGCCTCAGTCTGGTGGTTAGTGCTAAATGTGAGTACGCAAATAAGGAAAAGTTGATGGCATATTTGTTTTTGATACGAAGAGAAAGTCATCCAGTAATGCGAAGATAGATAGATAGATAGTAAGAGGAGGAGGGAAAGGCAGGGATGTTAACCAGAAGGGGGTTCTGGTTGGCTGCCCTGCACTGGGGAAGAGGAATTAGGGAACTAAAATGAGAAAGAGAAAGGGAAAAAGGCATAATACACACACACGCACAACGCGGTCACAATTTGTCACTCACTCCAGTCGCACTCAAGTAGGCAAAGAGTGCCTTGTACGCCTTGAGGGCAGTCGACTGCTGTGGCCACGGACCGAGGATAAAGAAAACCAAGCGTGCGGGAAGCTCATTGCAAACGCGAAATCATGATGTGACGTGTTGAATTGACTACTGCGCGCAATTCGAGCAGCCTGCACCATTGTAGCAAGGCATACAGCTTCTTTTGCTTTGTCATTCTCAATAATAACAGCCAGGTGTAGTTGGCGACCACTATTTTATTGTTAGACTAAGCAACGAAGGAAGCTGAAGAGCATGTCGTGGTATAATATCTCAGGCAGTTCGAAGTGGGTTCCGTATAAACTGCGAAAGGCGCCGGCGAAAGTTGTATTTGTTCTGCCTTTTCTGGGCGCCTCGTGCGGTGACTTTCTATTTATTGCGAAAAAAACACTATATTTGCTTGTGCTTCAGGCCTTCAGAGAATGACTTTTTTAGCTTCAAAGACCGATATGACACTGTCTTCTCCGTGGCTTCGAGCTCACCGTTAACACCAGCCACCACACTGAGGCAATTGAAATGTTAGTTAGTTATAGTTAATTGACCACATAATTAGCGTGATGTTTTATGACCGACGTCCGTCGGCTTTACAGTTTGTTCCTGAAAAGTCTTTCCATTTCGGTCTGTTTATGTAACAAGCGCTCGTCCTGTCTGATCTTTCTGTGTGGTTTGTGTAAAAATTAGCGCTATTTTTACTTTTGTTACACAATGTTACACCAACTAGCCTAGGAAGAGGTACTGTTAAACGGTCTGTTTACATTGTAGAAATTTTAGAAAGCGTTCTCTGAAACACCCGCTATATCTAATGGGAGCTGGTTACAATAAAATAAAACGAAAAGGACACCTGTAAACTCTGAACCCAATATATCTCTGGCAAGATAAAGACAGCGTACATAAGCCGATAATTGTCAGCGTAAACTGAGACTCTTCTGATGAAAGCTACTGTAGTCTAACCCGCATGACGGCGCCAATGGAGTGAATAGCAATGCAGCAGCATTGTGCAGAGTAATGCAGCTGTTGACCCTCCCCCACAACGCAGGCCGTTGTTGCAGTTAATGTATACCTGGACACAAGGCTCCAGGCTACTCTCTAAACAGGAATGAGTAAAAATGGTGTAAGCTGTCCTCTGGCGCACTCACTTTTAAGAAAGAGCGCACTAGAAGACAGCTTACTCCCTTTTAGTACCATAAGACGTATTCGTGTTTAGAATGTACATAAAGAAAAGAGATTTGCACGTCATAGAGACGCACGCAGCCTGCTTTATATTCCTTGCTGCGCAGTTTCAATGCTTTATTTCTGCAAACATGCCCTTGAGGACGATGCCGCAAGGATTTTCTGGTCTATTCATTCCCTCTCGCAGGTGGTAAAGGCCGCCGGCGGCAGTGGCACGCCGTGAAGAAATAAGGGAAGGGGCAGCAAAAACAGCTCACTGCACAAGATGTTGCTGGA
This sequence comes from Amblyomma americanum, assembly GCA_030143305.2. Lineage (NCBI taxonomy): Eukaryota > Metazoa > Arthropoda > Arachnida > Ixodida > Ixodidae > Amblyomma > Amblyomma americanum. The sequence continues at coordinate 9,979 of JARKHS020035348.1, read as the reverse complement.
AAACATGCCAGGGATATAGCTGATAGGCATGCGTTAAATAGCCGTGCAAAGCGGTATCATAGCCGCAAAAAAAAAAAATGGAGCGAGATTGTCGCCCTCCTCAATGCCTATGGCCAAAGGTGACCACCGGAATATCAGAGATGCTTCGCAGGAAATATTTTTACTAGGCCCTGCAGGAGAACGGTGCACCAACGGGGTGCACGTAACACTTTTTTCTTGATGTCCCCATTTCTTTGCTAGCCACTGAGGGCCAAAACACAAACTTTATCGCCTTTGATGAATTAATGGACACGTCCACCAATGCCTCTTGTTCTGAGCTTCTTTGTGCCTGCAGTAGTTTATTCATAAGCAACCTCGCGCGGTGTTTGTTAACATAAAAAAACGTGTTGTCCTGTCTAGTCGTTCCTTTGTGTCAGCCTTCGTTCTTTCTTTACTAGTCTGGTGCAGTTTTCCTTTACAATAAACAACTAACAAGCTTGCGTTCAAGGAGTGTTAACGTATCTGCTGCCACTGTTGGCAATATATCGCTGCCCCAAAACAGCGAGCCTTTCCATTACATCATTCACCACTGCATAATTTCCGTCTCCTAGCAAAACGCTTACCAGTGGAAAAATATGAGAATCTCACCCATTTTGAAGGCAAGCCGACGTACCCCTCCTGAGAACTCGTATTGTCCCATTTCGTCAAATATGTTGCCGTTCGAGCTGTGTCGTTCATGGAATCTCGGGTGCCCATAGTGCACTTCGCAATGTTTCGGTTCAAGGGGTCGCTATCTAAGTTTCGGTACTTAATGTACATATTCTCAGCTGCTCCTGCAATGAACTGAAATCAAATGGAAAGGATCAGAATTCAGGCTCAAAGTGCTCACTCCTTAGCATGGGCGGCTAAAGAGAGTAATACCGCTCTTTGTCTAGTTTTACCGTCTCCAACCCAAATAAATCTAGGGCATGTGGCGTAAATTTCGCGAGGTGTTTGGAATATCGCACTTGCATTGTTTCTTCAATTAGAATATGTGCGTGAGTTCCTTGAAACAGAATTTATTTGAAACAGCCTTTGTTTTATGTGTTCCATCACTTGACCGTTTAAAGATCTACTTTTAAACGCTTAAAGATGAATAAACATGTAACTTGCCGGTGACCTCGCGTCGACTGCGACGAGCAGAGTTGCTGGAGAATCGAGGGCCGTGCTGTGACGTTATAGTGCGGCGACGGCGAAGAGGCGAAAACTGGGCGTAGTGTAGCTATCTCTGCAAAACGGGGACCACTAATATTAACGGTTTCCTATCAGGGCACATCACAAAGGAAGCTCGGCAAGATATATTTATTATGAAACCTTTGGACTAAGAGATGGGAAAGCAAAATCTCCGTCATAAGGACGAAAAATATGACGGCGACAAAAGGCACAAGAACTCAAGAATCTGCAGTGCTTAGGACGAGAGAGTAGGGCGAAACTACCCAAAGGCAGCAAAGGAGGGCTAACAAAAATTACGGCAAAAAAACACTGTGAAAGAAACAAGAACCCGAAAAATAAAATTATGATATGGAAGACTTCAATCTTTTAAAAGATCAAAGGCCAACTTAGAACACATCGGAAAGCTCCAAGAGAAAACACCGCTAAAAGCCAAGTGTAATGCCACGAACAAAGTGTGAAGAACACCAAAACAAAACAAAGAGAAAATACTACGGCTCACTGAACAACCAGAAAAAAATTTGCAGAGAAAAAAACTAGAGTTACATAAATAAAATGTCGAAGATCATGACAGATGGGGAAGCTGTTTTTGCGACAATGAAATATGAGGTTTGCGTCTGCACTGCTAGTTCATCACGATTTCACGACACATCGTGTTTGTCTTCTTCCCTACTGCTTGGTTTCTTTCGAATTCGGGAGAACAGCCTGATTTCAAAATGTGCGAATCTCTACAGTGCATGCCAAGCTAGTCATTGCCACATTTTAGAACAGGCTGCTCGCCCACGTGCTGAGAAGCAGCACATAAACAAGCCATCAATATCATTGTCCGAGACAAAGCTTGCCTACCTGTTACGAGCACAGGTGGGCGGATGTCCACATTTTCCTTTTTCTCCCTCACCTTCAGTTTTGAACCCACGGCGCTCCAGCGCCCTCACCCTCATTTTGAAAAGTTATTCGACCATTCCTCACTCTTACTAACAGCCGTCTTAAAATAGAGGTATTTTTTCTATATACACATGCTGCGGTGGTGTACAGGTAGAGAGCCGCCTCGCGTGCAAGAGGACCGGGTTCGAATCCTGGTGCCGCGCTATTCTCCACCGGGTTTCAAACAATCCGCGTGTAGATAGACTTGCATAACCAGGCCAGGGGTGCGGCCTGCTCTCGGAGACCAGAACCGACAACGAGCTCCCTCATAAGAACTGGTTTTGGCCAGCCTGGTGTAGTACTTGACCACAACCTATTATGAACAAACCAATTGACCCTCGGCGCTCAGTCCACAGCGACTGCGGAG
>JARKHS020035348.1:0-2500 GCA_030143305.2 Amblyomma americanum | reverse complement strand
CTCTCTTGTCTTCATCAGGCTCTCCCGGTCACGTACAGGACACCCTGCAACGTGGCCTAGATCTCATCGACTCCTTTCTCACCACCGCTGGCCTCTCTCCTGCTCCTGAGAAATCCGAGCTTCTCCTTCTCAACCATTCCTCCTACCAGCGCTCACACAACCACTTCGTCTCTCTCCACCTTTCTGGCTCTCCCATTCCTGTCGTCACACAGTGCAAAGTTCTTGGCTTCCCTTTGCATGCGGCTAAGAATGTGCAAGCCCTCCACCGCGCTGTCACCACCTGCCACTCTGTAACTCACCTCCTGCGGCGCGTGGTCACTCGACGCTCAGGTCTCCACGAGGCTCACGCGTGCCGCGTTGCCCACGCGCTGGCCCTCAACAAAGTCTTGTACTTTGCACCCTACGCTTCCTTCAATCAGACTCAACTTAACACTCTCGAGACTGCCCTTGTGGGCCTCTACAAGGCAGCTCTCAACCTCCCTATCACTACCTCTACCACTAAGCTCTTTGCCACAGGCCTCTTCCATCCTCTTCGTTCTCTTCTCAGTCTCCATCGTGACTCGCAACTTCCCCGGCTTTCCCTTACCCGTCAGGGTCAGTGGTTATTGACTCAAGCGGGTATCTCGCCCATTCCAATCTCCCCGTTTACCTCTCCTATTCCCACCCCCGCTCCCAATCTTCGTATCCTTCCCCTCCCGACCAACATGTCCCCCGTCCTGCACGCCGGCCGTCGTCATGCGGCCGCACAGCACCATTCCCCTCTCTTTGATACCCAGGGTGTAGCTTACACGGATGCCTCCTTCGTGGCTCCTCGAGGTTCCTGCGGCTACGCCCTGTACCATCCACACCTCCCTGCTCCTGAAACCCACACCAGCGGGCCGTATCTACACCCTCCAGACGCATTGTCCCTCGAGGTCCTCGCCATTGCGCATGCCCTCCAGTCATTTGCCCTCCTTCCCTCTCTCCAAGAGTACACAGTCTACTCAGACTCACAAGCCGCTATACACCACATACAGAAACGCACCCTGACCCCTTCTCTCCAACAGGAGGTCGAACGAGCGGTCTCCGCACTGCAGCTTTCCATCGTTTTCCTCCGCTGGGTCCCTGGGCATTCAGGGATTGACGGCAATGAGCTGGCCCATCAGCTCGCCCGCGACACACTTTTCCGGGCACCGTTGATCCCCTGGCCCATGCCCTCGGAGGACGGTGGGAGGCTCACCCTTCGCCGCACCATAAAAGAGGTCTACCTTGAGCTCCGCCTCGACAAACGCCTTTACCCTCCTCCTCATCCATCACTCACGGTGCCGGAGTCTCGCCTTCTTCGGCACATTCAGATGAATGCAGTTATCACCCCGTCCCGCCTCTTCCTCTATCGCTATCGATCGGACCCTTCCTGTCCCAACTGCCCCTGCATCTATGCGGACCTGGCCCATTGCCTCTTCTATTGCCCGGCTGCTCAGCAGTCGGGTTCCTTCCCCCCACCCTTTCTATCCATCACCACCTGGCTCGACTGGCTTGGCGCTGAAGGGGAAGAAGAACAGCGGCTTCTGGTCGCCCAGGCGGTCGACATGCTCGGCCTATAAATTATGGTCGAATAAAAGTCTTTACTACTATTACTACTACTACTATATATATATATGCGTCCTGAACTTATTACATTTCATTGTTATCTATATGCACTGCTAACATGAGTCAGTGCGTTGTTGTGTCTCTGTACAAAAGCTAATGTATGTCAAGAATATTCAAAAACAATGCGGAAGCTTTTGCCACGACAGTTACAATAAGTGCTAAGCACAGAATAGACCCAGAACAAAGAATGTTTGTAGGTCTCTTAATCCATCCATCCATCCATCCATCCATCCATCCATCCATCCATCCATCCATCCATCCATCCATCCGTCCATCCATCCATCCATCCATCCATCCATCCATCCATCCATCCATCCATCCATCCATCCATCCGTCCCTTCCGTCCGTCCGTCCGTCCGTCCGTCCGTCCGTCCATCCATCCATCCATCCATCCATCCATCCATCCATCCATCCATCCATCCATCCATCCATCCATCCATCCATCCATCCATCCATCCATCCATCCATCCGTCCGTCCGTCCGTCCGTCCGTCCGTCCGTCCGTCCGTCCGTCCGTCCGTCCCATGCACGGATGGATATCCATGCATAGAAGGTGATGAAGACTATGCCTTAAAACAACTGCGTGAGAGACTGGCAGTTTCACCGCCAACTTCTGCCACTACCTCAGAGAAACTGGTCTTCACTCCGCCTTTTAACTTTCTATCTCCTGCATTTCTTCCCTCTTTCTCAACTAATGCCTCATGGCACAATCCTCGTATTAAAAAAAAAGACCAAGACAAAAACGCATGAATGCGGGTACATGACGAAGACGACGACATTACAAGCATAGGTCGAAAGCTTGGCAGTTTATACAGGCATCTTGAGAAAACAAAGCAGCACGAAAAAACGGGTACGAAAAAGACACACATACG